>JAQIWG010000008.1:0-67802 GCA_034695025.1 Chamaedrilus cognettii | reverse complement strand
ACATTTGTAACATCGGCCTCATTGGTCTTGCGAATCTTAAATTAATATGAGCAGTCCACTATATTATAAAGTCAATGAGTAACACCCATTGACGAAAACATTGGAGGTTACGGAACCGGAAGTACGGAAGGAAACAGTGACTGACGAATTAAGTATTTTGGAAGCCGCAGCCACGGCGAATTTCTTCTTTTTTAAGTTGGGACCAATACTATTATATAATAATAGTTTTGGAATAAGTTTCATTATTTAAACCAAGGCATATTGGTTTTTTGTTTTAATTGAATATCGGCTGGTCTATGATTTTCTCTTAAATCAATATTAGTTTCAAGCGCCAGATTTTAAATCACAGTAGGTGGGTGTTTGGTTTTTTGTCAATATATACTACAATGATATTCAACTAACGTTCTCTTGAAAGCTTTGCATGATTCCCAAAGCCAAGAAATACTCCAAGAAAAGCACACTGCATATAATGGTGCATGTTTTATCTCAATGGAATCAAATACTTCATTTACTTCATTAAAGAAAATGCTGAAATGAAGGCCTATTTACGACAGATTAGGTTTGACTTAAAATTACTTTAAATACGGTAATTAATATTCAAGGACATGACTAGTAGTATAGGGCGCCACGCAACGATCGTGCGAGTAATTGATTAACATAATGAAGTTTGATGTAAACGCAAGCCGTGGCGCAGCATATCCTACACAGAATAATATTAGAAATGAGTCAACAGAAATCAGTAAGAATAGAGAAATGATCCACGCTGTGTTGTAGCTAAGTAATTCATTCACCTGTAGACTCATCAAAATTCGATAAATTAGCAAAACTGATCAAATTTAGAGGACAGCATGACATTTGTAATATAGAAATAGAAATCGAAACAGAGATTACGTCAACCTCTCAACTGCGCAAAAAAATCGCCAAAGAACTTCACATCAAATAATTACAAGGCAGAAACTAGGCAGACCTGTAATTATAGGGTTCAAAAGCAAATCGTGTACTGCATTATAAGTGTGCGAATTTCTCAACAATAATTGCTCTTTGCTTAATTAACATATTCATCCGCAACGTGTCCATTTAAAGTTTAATTTGTCAAAATTATAATATTAATCCTGTCCACCTTAGCCACAATCCACTCCTAGGTCTCAAGCAGCATACCCTGCGGAGCATCATACTAGCAGGCTTTAACTAAAAAAACTATTTTTTTGGTAGATTATAAATAAACTGCAGCAGTATCATATAAAGGCCAAAGGTTAAAGAAATATCCGGATTAGTCAATTACGCGTTAATTCATTTAATCAGCAAACAAATCGTCGCAAACAGGTACCATCTCATCCGTAGCGAATCAGCAGCCGATTTTAGTTAAGGCAGTCTACAAACACGCACACTAATTGCTGTAAACTTTGATAACTATGAACAATGTACATATCCCAGCTCTCATATTGGTCGACATCGCTGGAAGAGTTATTACACGACGCATACAATTGATATTTACACGAGTGGCTCAGATAACTCTAGTCACTCTTTCAAACTATCCGACTGTTTCACACAAAATTCTCTCTCATCACTCGCACACACACGCACAGTGCGGCATTCTGTCGATCTGTTCTCGCAAGACAAAGACCAAGCGACTAGCAATAGTTCCGACTGCCAGCCAGTGTCGCGGCTCTACACTCCAAGGGCGGCAGCGCCGGAGGCTTGGCGGCAAGCTTGATGGAGATCTTGGACAGCGCCGGGTAGGTCGGCGGGTCCGGGCTGATGACGTCATGCAGCTCGCCGTCATTGGTGCGCGGCTTCACTTTCTGCAACCAATCACAAAAAAGATTAAACGGGCTATGCGGCCACAAAATGCAAGCACCGTGCGTGTGAGTGCGTGTGAATCGCACATAGTTTCACTTTCTACAATCCATCAAAAGTGGCTTTATCTAAAACCAATCAAAAACGAAAGCAAAAACCAATGGAAAAATTAATGAAAAAATTTAATTCAAATTCAATCAAGCACACTCTCAGAAGGCAAAACCAACCTTCTGGACAAATTCAGCTTTTTCTCGACTGCGCTTTGGCGGCGTGTGGCAGTAGCCTGAAGAAGCATGCGCGAGTGAGCGCTTAGGCGAGAGGGGTCCTTTAGGCGAGTGAATCCTCTTGGGCGACGCAGGGCCGAGGGGAGAGGGGGCCCTCTTGAGCGGCTTGATGGCACCCGCACCAGCATAACCTTGCATCTGAAGAGCCACAACAACAGCTCACACATTGAGAGCTGAAGGAAATTTCTATCAATTTTCAACAGCACTTGTAACGAGAACAATTTTAAAATTATAAACTAAAACCTAAATGGCGTAAGTTTTTGTTAAATTGCGCCATAAAAAAATTTAATCCATTTCAATTTCATTCAGTACTTTTAAAATACAGATACTACCAGTATTTATAATGAAATAATAGTTTTAGTGCTATGAATAGTACTTGAAATAATAGATTAGACCATACAGTAGATACTTGAAAGCAAAATGACTGAATGTTGTGTATGTTGTGCTGTTGATTGCAGATTTGCTAAATGTCACAGCAACATAGATTACATGAGTAGATTACTACACACAGCATTAAAAACAAACAGCTTTAGACTAGTACCCTAAAAATAATAACAATAATAATCATCGTTTCTGACGTCCATTCTTATGCACTACAGGCCGGCCTGTAACGCCGCGTCCATGTTAACACGGGTTAGACATTTATATTGGAGCTGGATTTTTACGGCCAGATGCCCTTCCTGTCGCCAACCAGAATAATAAACTACTCTGGAAGATGATGATCAGCAAGCGACACTTGTGTGTTTAACAGCCTTGCTGAAGGGTCTGTAACGCATGGTTTCATAGTTGCCGATGCCGGGACTCAGTATTAGTCCTAACTAAATTGGATAGCCTACAACCCTAAACCTTCAAGATCAGTCTACAACAAATGAAACGTGCCACCAAATCCACCACGCACCAAGCCACACACGCAGCCACACACGCAGCCACCGCAACAATCAATAAATATTTCTTCAACTCACACTTCCCTGAAAATTTGGCGCGCAGTTCTCGTCTGACTCCCGCACACCATCGACGTCCACCGCAGTCGAGCCGCGAGAAGCCAGACTATCTGACGACCCGTTACCTGCGCGCGACACCATACCGCACCCCTGCACGGGCAGACACCGCTCAGGACCCGGACCCCCGCGCTCTGGGCCAGGGCCCTCGCGCTCCGGGGCTCCGCCAAGGGACGTTACGGGCCCCGGGGGGTCCAGGGGGGAAGGATGCTCGAGGGGAAGGTTGGAGCTCAAGCCGGTTGAAGATTGAGAGGAGATCTTGGACTCACTGGGCGCTCGACATAGAACATCCTCCGGCAGATACTCCAAGAGATCACCCCTGCAGCCATGCAACCAGTCAGAAACGTTGTTTTTTTATGCTGCGATAGGAGAAAGTTTAGCAGACTTAGCAGAGCTCACTACCAAGTACACATCGCCATTCTAACTTTAATATGTGCGCAGCCAAAGATCAAAAAATACGATCTAAGTGCGTATATTATAAAAATTGCAACCAATCCACTCCGCAATCAGATGCAAGCCAACACGTTCCCCTGGGAGTTAAGCGGACCTAACCATAGTCACATCATGCAGCCTACTCTGATGTTAATTCTCCCAAAATGCTTATGGTTAAGCATTTTGGGAGAATTAACATCAGAGTCGCGCGGATGCTGGTTGAAATCATGATCGACGCGTTGAAATCTAATCGGAGATTAGAATCGTATTTGTCAAATATTACATTTTGTTATTCAATGATCTAGCTAAATTTTATGCCCATTCCTGTAGCTGGTCAATGGAAAAACAACAAGATTCTCAATAACAGACTTTGCTATATATCCTAGCATTTCTGCTATGCACACGTATCAGCTATTGAATATTAGCAACTTGTAGTAAAAATTCTTGAATAACCTCCTGACGTGCTTTATGTCGATGGCCATTCCAGGCTGAAGAATGGCGTTGGCTTTGTCGTATACTGCCGTGAAAAACATACAAGCATGTAGAGAAGTTTCTAGAAACTTTCAAATAAGAGATTCGCCACTGCGCAAAATATCCGATTGCTCAACTCTGTGAGGTGACCAGAGCCTGAGTAAACTGAAAGCTCCTCTTCATCTAAAGTATTTTATAGGCCCACACTGCATCAATCAAAAGGAAGAAACAACTAATTTGCAAATAACTGCAAACTACACTAGATTTGCTGCTTGGGTTGTAATCCTTAGATAATATTCAAGAAAATAAGCCAATGCCTTGAAGAGCATATATTGCAGTGTGACTCACTGCTGGTGGTGAAGTTCTGGATGCAGGTCGTGAGGTCAATCGGCGCATTGCCCGTCTTCCTGAACTCCATTCCGACAAACCACCGCGTCACGTGCTCATCCTGCCTGCAAAAAAAGAGCAAACCATTACGTGTTATGCGTTTATCTAACAAAACTACAAAAACTACAAAGCTACAAAATACAGTCAAACAAGACCGATTATTCATCAAATCCGCAACTAAATCAAGTCCAATTATAAATCACAATCAGCACTTTAAGCATCTTGAAAAGCAAATCAAATTTGAAAAATTACTAAATAATTGTCTACTAACATGTGGGATGTGTCACGCCGAGTCATCTGATTAGCGCTGCTGAACTAGTGCTATGGTCAATTAGACAACGACCAGTGATGTTATGATCCATTAGTCAAGCAACCTGTGTGGTGGACCGTGACACCCGTCGAAGCTCCTTGGATTGACGTGAGCAAGTATAACGCAGTGATGGACGTCCAAGTTGCCGATGAGAAAGCGAATCTTGGACTCGACCAGCCCGTTCCTGGATGCAAAAACACTTGTGGCTAAACTATTAGCATATCACAGAACAAAAGCTGATCGTGGTACAAACTTGAAACTAATAATTTTTTATTCAAACATTCATGACATCTAATCCAAATTGTATCCAAATATCAGAACAGATCAACTAAATTTGTATGATCTCAATTGAAAAGTGGCATACATAATGTCTGAAGCAATGCAGGCAAGCAAAATAAGGAACCAAAGAACCACCTTGAGAGCTCCTGGTCAGTTTACCGATGGGAAGAAGAGTTTCAGGAATAAACTTAAGCTTGACACAATTGCGATTAAATATAATTAACCAAACCTGAATTGCTTACTATTAAAATAGAGATTTGCAGAAGAAACAAACCATTTCAGCTGGTCTTGGTGATCGGGTGTAGTCGCACGTAGCACAAGGTAATGCCTGAATGGTATGCAGAGCGTTATTTAGAACATTATATAACATCATTTGTTCAAATGTACACAGCTATTACCGAAGAACTGGCATAATGCTAAACGTGCGGACAGTATCTGCATACAGCGAAAAAGAATCCAATCCCAGCCACTATCGCATGTAATTAAAATGAACAGCTTTAAAGTGCACAGGACAGTTAAAGAGTATAAATCCACTCTTCAGCTTTCTTGAGATAAAAGTAATTGCAAATATATGCTAAAATTTATAAACATTAAAAATAAAAATATAATAATAATAATAATGATAATAATATAGATATAAATAAAATTTAAAAAAATATAGATATATGCAAATATATGATAAATGTAATCACAAATATATTCCATTAAAAGTGCAGCAAAAAAATTGAATATTTGCATGAAACCTCGACGCTCAACATATGCGTGAAGCAAAAAACCAAACATACATGCCAAGCATCAATACCAAATATGCACACAAAGCATAAAAACCAAATTCTATAAGTGAAGCATAAAAATAAAACCTGTATTTGGCAAAGAAGTCAACGGGAGCAAACAAATGCTTCCAGCTCTCCGTGCCGGCGATTATCTTCTCCATCGCAGCACAACCTGGCGACAAGAGAAATCATGAGAAACACAGCAAAACCGGTCGACATAAAACGAAGCCTCTGACATAGCATGGAATATAAAGTAGAATGCTCCACCCATTAATCCAGCGCATGACAAAAGTATCAGAAATTACGTATTTACTGCATATATACCACTAAACAAGATTTGCACACGGCACAATTGAGACAAACAGTCACACACTGACATCATAATAAAACAGTTTTACTACTTACTTGATCATAGTACAATAGTCATTACGAGCAAGTCTCACCATACGAAGCTTCCAACCTGTGTGTTCCAACCTAGCACCGAAAAATTGACCAAAACGTAAATGACACTGATGGTCTAAGCGACAACAGCGAATGAAATAAAGGCGTAGCTGGTGTGGCGCACCGCTCTGCAGCTCCCTGGTGATGATGACTCGACTGGAGCGCGTGACGTTGAAGGTGGAGGTCTGCTGCGGGTAGACCGGCGTTATGATGGGCATCAGGCTGTCTCCGTAATATCCATCCATCTGCAGGACACCGCCATTGCGACCCGACAGAATATATTACCCAACCAAACATCCGCGCTCGGATGTTTGTATGGATTTTGCAAAAAAAATTAAAATTATTAGATGCAATGCAAAACTTAAGATTATCATACATAGATTCGAAGTGCAGTATAACTAGCCTTCAATGCCCACGAGTCTCAAAAAGCACTAAAGGCGGGATTCTTAGTCATCGCTGCTTTTGTTAATCTTTTCAATAAACCAACAGTTTAGACTATCCTCCCAAAAAAGTTTAACCTGCCAGTGGAAAAAATCTCTTTCATGAAGGCCAAAACGCGCCCGATTGATTTATCGCTGAGTTTATCTTTGACAGCGACTGGCAGCTGTGTATTAATAGATATTACATCATCCACGACCAATCAGAGGTTAGAATAGTCGAGTTAAACAAATGGCGGCCAACTATTGTGCTGATTGGTCGTCCTCTGATGTAACCTAGCCAGCCATGAATTACTCCTTAGGCCTCAATTAATAATTGAATTTTGTCAATAAATGTAAGAAATTACATCGAACAAAAAGCATGGGAAAATGTTCCAAAGGCCTGGGTTTAAAGGGATGCAGGCCGAGGGCCGCAGGCCCGCAGTCGTCTCAGGCCGACCACTGCGGGCACCCATCCCGGCATCTCAATGCTCCGGCACCTCTGCTTGGAGTCAAAATGCATAGTCCCCAATTTGCGACTATTATATAGGCTTACATGTACATGTAGGCTACTGATAATGAGTTACACTAATTATGATGGTTATCGCTACGGTTTAAAATCTAATATTATAATACCCGATCTAATAGTGCCGATGCATTTCGCTTGCTATTGCCAACGTTGAGGAGTAATATTAAAGTTTTTCACGCATCTCGGGTCAAACGGTATAGAATAACTTATATGTTATGTATGCGTGTATGTATATTGCGCTTGTAACGCATCAAAAATATGTAATGCGAAAGAAAATGGAAAAACATCATTTGCTTGAATCGTAGGTATGTAATGTAGGTAATGAATTTTAAGATGTCATGGGTGATAAAAAACTCTGGCGTGAGTTGGATTGTCCTCAAATAAAAACCACAATCCTCGATGGGTCCGTCTATTAAGCTTCATTTCACTCCGTTGTATTACATAACATGTATTTAGAAATTTATATGCATCGGCATTGGCGCTGTTTTTTGCATTTTTATTAGTTATGTATCAATAATTGATCCTGACTGATTTTTTTGCATGTTCATTATTGCTGCCATGGCAACGTCAACAAAAGTGAGCGTTAATAGGAAATCATAAGGGGACGTCGGTTTATCTTTGCTTAAACGCCCAAAGTTGGCCGATTGAAATGTGGGAGTTTATCCAGCGGATAATCATGCAGATCATCAGGATAATCAGTTTATCTCCCGATGACGTTAATCAGCGTCTAAGAAAGACAGAAAATTGATAATCGGCGGTTAAATCGTCCGCGAGGTTGATCTTCAGAGATTGTCGCTACGGTGAGCGTTAAACCACCTTCTTGAATCCCACAGTAAGCCTCACTCTCAAATATTACCTCAATTCAACCCAAAGTGAACGTGCTTACACACCCTAATCTGTGAGCATATTCAGTGGTGTCAATTTATTGATTGGCGCAGAAAATGCGCTTATCGTAATCTAAATGTCACGTACATTTGGCATCCAGATGGGAAAGTAGTACGGGTTCCTGTCAGCCATCGGCTTGAGATGAACGGGCTCCGGCCATTTCCTGAAACGCGAACAAGAACTGAAATAAGCACGACGAAAATACGCTGAAAATTATATCATAGATCCAATCAAATTTGCAAATGTGTTAAATAACAAGCCCGATTCGCTTACTAGAATTTGTGAAGCCAAAAATATTCATCTAAGTTACAGAGCAGCCCGAGAATTTAATTTCAAACCCGCTTCTAAATGACACACCTACTCCAGATTTATGCTCATGAATTTTATCTAAGTTACTCAAGAATAGTTACTCAGACTCAAGAATAAACCGCAAATGAAACCAGTATACTTACCCTTTGAATATTAATAGCAATCGAACAACATGAAATACGGATCCAAGCAAGAAAATATTGCTCACCAGACTGAGAAGACGGTGAAAAACTGTTGGATGATGACGGGGGGCGCCGCCAGGGGGTGCAGCTGGCAGATCCTAGCGACTAGCATCGCCCACGACACCCCCCCCAGAAACCCCACTGTGTTCGAATAGATGCCCTTGCCTACACACGGGGCGGAGGCAACATTAGGGTCTTCGATAAAGATTCCAACAGCAACAGCATTAGTCTTCAAAGTCCTCTTTACCTAATAAGTAATATCAAATTTTGACTAGACTCAAGCTAGAAATTCAAACAATCTTAGATGCTAATTTTTAAACAAACATATATCATAATGTTCTGATAAAACAGAGGTAAAAAATCAGCAACAAATTTATGCATTACTACTAGATAAAGTTGAAATATTCCTTCTGTTTTTGAATAGAGCTGTAGGCTAACTTCAGGCAATATGTGCTTACTCTGAATTCTTCACGCAAACTGTACATGTATGTAAACATATATTCCATAAATATATTTTACTGCATATGAAATACGATCAAAGAAATTAAAAGCTAGAAAGATTGTAAGTTAAGATAGTACGCACGGTTTGCCCAAAGCTTAACCGCTCTCAGTGCCACACGAAAGGTCTCAACGTTGGGAACAAGATGCAATATCTCCTCCGTCACACGGTAACCTGCCGACATGTATCAGCACTCAAATTATCAAACAAATCAACCTCAATCGACAATAAATGTTAAGCCATGTAATTTGAGCCTAGACGCAAAGAAGATATTGCCGCGCGTGATAAAAACATTTGAATATAGCAACGCGTAATTGCATATGTCGGAGTCAGCAAACACAAGGAAGAATAAAAACGCACAGTATTTCAAACATCGTAATGCAAAAGCATTCATGACAAATAGATCCGCTACCAAAATTCAGCAGCCAGTTTGGATTTTATATTCGGCGACATCCGTAATAATAAGGGGAAAATTGTATTATTTCGTAAACAATTAGCCTAGGAGGTACCACATACCATTGAGACTGCGCACACACGGCAGAAGCAGATTTCGCAGCAACGATTCGCTTCGAAAGTCCCGTTGCTCCGGAATAACGTCCATGTCCAGGCACGCGACCAGCATATCCAGCTGCACAGACAATAGCGTTATGGCTTGTATCCATTAACTAAGAGAAATAAAAATTGCAATTCACTTCATAACTGCGGCTCAATACTCAAGACACGCATTGCTGCGTAACGATGATATATATAGAGTTCTACTAAAATTTTATTTTGTTAGACTCCAAGAAAGTGATTAAATCGGGTCTATGTTAAATAGAATAAAAAGATACTATTCGCAGAACAATGACTATTATATCATAATTTTCCATATTATTGCGATTACGCGTACAAAAAATTGATTTATATATAGGACAGACAGGGGACATTGTACAGCGAATAATTCTGTCTTGATTGATTGCTTATGATGTTAACTTAATTATCACTAAAAACTGCCATGTGTCATACAGAAAAAACACATCCATCTGATGCAAAATCACAAACCCTTATTCCATCGAATGTTAATTTGATGATAGGAACAAAGGCCTGCTCGATGCTCTGCATGCATACAGCAAAAGATGTCAATTTCTCAAAAAAATGACTTGAAAAAAAGGCATAATAAATTGCATCAAATGCACATAAAACACAAAATCTGAAATCCTTCTCTAGCTATTTCATCCAATATTTCATTGGACTGAATAAGAGCCCAACACAAAACAAATAAATTTACAATTTGATAGCGGGTTGGGTTCATAAATATAATTAAAGAAAAATTGAAATCTAAAACCAACAGGAACTATACTTACAAATAAGTGTAGTACTTGTGAATCACTCTTATACGAAATAACAAACTAAGTAGCAAATAAAAGAATGTGTGTGGACGGGGTGTACCGTGAGGTTTTCTACACATGGGTGGCTGCGAAGGAACTCACAAAAAGAACCAAAAAAGTCTTCGCGCTTAACGCAGCGTGGCGCAACACACAAAACGTCGACATCCGCGCCTGGACAACATATAGCATAATAATTCGCATTTAATGTACAGCCTTGAGATGACAGCGTTTTCTACACAAATGCATTCAAATCATATTCAATAACAAAAGGAGCATGATTGGTGTTCGTGACATTTAAGAAAGTCCAGCATATCGAGCGAGCAATTGATAAATTAATTAATTTTGTACTACAATAAATACTTCAATAATTTAATTTAAAATGAAACAATAAATGAATAAATACGAGCTAATTATTTTATTAAGGCCAGAAACTTAAATACAGGATACTTCTTTCCTCTCCAAAATCAAATCATGTTTTACATTTTGCAAGAACAATTTGAAAATTAAAATGCCTCAAAGTAGCCTACATTGTCAAAAATACATTTGTATATACCTGAAGCATCAACTCCCATTCGATATGAACCGAACGTGAGCATCTGCCCACCAAGTGAACCAGACATAGCATGATAACCATTCTACAAACACAAATATATTTCTTCAGGTCAACCGATGCAACAAGCATCCATTCGTTGCTTTATAAAACTATGCTAACTACAAGCTTAATGTGACTCAGCCTAATCTGACACATTTATATAAATAATTCTTCAATACAGCGGCAAATGCAGGGCTTGATCTGACAGTCGCCAAAATTGCCAAAAATATATTTTTTGAGCAGTTGGAAAAAAAATTTCATTTGGCGAAAGCCCTTGGCAAATTTATTATTCATCCTTCATTCTTAGAAGCTCAATTACTGGCTTTATGGTGATGAACAGAGCGATAAATTTGATATATTCCAGTTCACCCAAAGGGAACAAAATGCGTAACAAATTTGGCAAGAAAAAGTACGACCTGGCGAATATAAATGTCTTTTGGCTCATTTTTGGCTCATTTTTTCCAAAACCCAGATCAGGCCCTGGGTACATGTAAATAAACAAGCATCAACTATAACAAGCAAAGTTCTCAATATTTGCCAAAATGTGCAGCAACACATAGTTGAGGCCTACAGATAGCCGGATGCATCACATTAATCAAATAGTTTCTGATTTTTACTTAAGCATCATTCATATTTATCATTAACTTTCAGCTATGAACACAAAACCTTTTTTCTGCTGAGATCACGAATCCACTGCTTCAGCAGTTTGTTAACTGCTCTCAGCACAGCCTCCCTGCAACCAAACAATGGACCACTAGGCAACAGCACAACACGTCTATAGAAATGACGGCTGATCGATTAAAGGATATCAAAAGTACTCATGACCTTAGGGCTGGGGCCTGTTTCTCAGAGTTTCCGTAACTTTAAGCCTAAACTTAATCCTAAAAAAGATTTGAACAAAATTAAATACAACCGCCGACTGTTGTGACGTCATCATTTAATTTAGTTAGAGTGGCGCCGTGGCGGTACGGAGTTCAAAATAACTAAGACTAAAATTTGTTTAAGATTTTCTTAAGAACTTCTTAAGACTAAAATTTGCATAAGATATTTTGAGAAACAGGCCCCTGGTTTCTCCAACACGGATTTAATGGTGGTTCACGATTTAAGCCACCTTTTTGCATAGGCTAAATCCTGAACCACCATTAAATCCGTATTGGAGAAACCAGCCGTAAGTTTAGATACTACACTGTTCAAACTGCAGATATGAAGAGGGATCAGCTCGAATTGTCGCCGCACTTTTCGTCTATTGCACCAAAGAAAAATACACAACACAAACGTTCGCCCTTTATGATCGTTTTCCACTTCCGTAGAGTTAGGGCATTATTTTAAAAATATATTGTCACTTGTGCACTCATATTTGTTTTCACCTGCGAGCCAAATCCTCCGGAGACTGAAACATGCCTCCATCTTGCAGCGAAGCTTCCAGCTTGGCTGTAAGCGCGACGAAATGCAGAACGTCCATGAGATTGCAAACTGCTGAAATCACACAAACTATGGCGCAATACAATATTGCATCAAGCGATAATACGGAAGTGGTATAGATATCAAGCGAAATTTTATCAAAAGAAATAGATATCTGTGCTTGAGGTACCGTAGTTAGGTTAATGGTAGGCCTACTGGCTACATGTAGGCCCTACGTAGCCTAGTTAATGAAGCTCTGATAACATCAACTATATGTATAAATAGTAAATTGACGTAGTTACCGGTAAAGCAAATAGGCTACTAGAAGTCCCGAATTTGTGGTCAGTTATGGAATTAGGCTAACGATCACGGGGGTACATTAGCATTTCACGGCTGAGATCACAGATTAGGCCTACAATATCATAAAAGTAGACCTATTTAATTTTAAATTTCGCGGCCGAACAAAACATCCGCCATGTTTATTACTTATGAGTAGAGATTTCAAAAAAGTGCATCGTAGTTTTCTCATTTATTTCCTGAGTTCTCGCAACTTTTGCATATAATGAAAATTTGGGGAAAAATTTCAGAATTTGCATTGTTTCTTTAAAAGTTTCCCAAAATTAGCCTAATTTTACACTAAGGTTCAACATCATGTTATCTAGGTATATCGAGGTAACAATTATTTTTATTTATTTGTATTAACGTTTTAAAAATCTACTCATTGATTATTTAAATTTTTTAGATGGACACAGATTACTGAATCAAACAAATTTGACTGCACTAAATGGCCGCTGAAGCATTTTAAAAATAAGTAGTAATTAGGTAAGTAGCAACCTCGTTGAATTTATCAGCAATTTCCTTGCGTCAAAAACGCACCCTGCAGAGATCCGTTCGCATTTTTTTGAGTTATTGGCGAATGCCTTCGTGGGCCTTAATTATTACGTGATTTTTGAGCAGCGTCACCACCCAACCACAAAAATTATTCTAAATATTCCTAGATTCTGGGTAATTGTCTAAAAATAAACATGTATATCTAGTAGGTCAAGTTGCTGAGAGTCATGCGGGGACTCTCAGAGTCAAAAAGGCCTCTTCAAGGCCCCGAAACTCTTTGTGGGACATTTGTACCAAAAAGAGTCTCGGGGCCCCGGGGAGCCTCCAGAGAGAACACAAGAGACTTTCATGAAACTGCCATAGGATTTAAATGGTAATTGGCATCACTGCGCGGACGATAATATCGGATCCAACATTATAGATTATGCTTTTTAGTAAACTTTTGGTAAAATTTGGTAAATAGGCGTAGTTTCATTTAATAAAGGTCAAGATCAAACTAAGGTCAGATCGTGCAGTTCAAGTAGCGTAGGTCAAGGGTCTTGTGGCGTAGTTCAGGACAAGAAATATAATTAGACTGCAGTGCGCAATGGAGTCCAAATCCACATCAATGTTTTTGGAATCCCATGATCATTCTGCATCTCTTAAAAATTCAGAATCTTTGCCTTCCATCCAAGGCAACACATCACCGCAGTCACCTTCTGCTCGTCTGTCCGCGCGTGGTTTGACTCCCGGACAAAGTCTGCAAGGGGCGGGAGCGGCAGCGGCTGCCAGTAGAGCCAGGGCAGAAGCTTCGAGGTCAAAGCTGACGGGATGGGTAGAAGCGGTGCCTGGCGTGCGCAGAACGAGACTGTTTACTCGACACTGGTTCCTGCGCGTTAAATGGATTATTGTTCAGGTACGAGATGGGGATTCAATGGAAATTACTTCTCATGTGCATAAATTTAGTTTTAGACCTATTTATTTTTGACGGTTTTATTGAATAGCCTGTCGCACGATAGTTGCAATATTTGATAGGCGGCATTTTATCCAGTTTTGCCTATTCAGTGAATTTGTACTATAGATTTATTGTGGGCGAAGTTCAAATGCAGTTCTGATGAATTATTCTTCTTTCTGGCGTTAAAATCTAACAATCTAGCTAAAGTTTCTTATTTAAATATATCAATCGGGTAAACTAATGTTTGTTATTAAAATAAAACGATCGAGTCATATAGTTTGCGTAGACATCATTGAAGAATCTTAAGTGCTATTTCATTGCGCGTGGCAGGTGTTTACTGCAATCCTGGTGCTAGCAGTGCTGATCTGGGCATCAGTGTTCCTCTATGGTACCTTCCACTACAACTACATGCCAGCTGCGACGTCGCACGAAAGACCCGTCAACCTCAAGTTCAGGTAGTCGAGCATCAATGATTTGTTCATTGCCTTTTTGCTGATGACTTGTAAGGTCATCGTGTGGGTGTGTCTAGCCAGGCCTACAATGAAATTTTTCCAATCACAGTGCTTCTTGCATAATCCTGAATGAAATTTGACAAAGTTCTATATTTTTTTTAAATACAGGAACAGACACAGAATCAGAAATATAAATGGACCTGTACAGAAATACAAAACAGAACTATCTCTTGTAGTTTTATTTATGATAATAAAGTTAGCTTACTACTAGTTCTTAGATGAATCCGTAGTATATTTTAGACTCTTATTCTACCATAATATGAATTATTTAAAATCCCTTAATCAAGGAAATTGATTGCAAAATTATGTTAAAATAAGCTGATATATAACATATAAGTTTTCAGTGGTGCACTGCAGAACCGACTGTGAAACGGGAGAGGGCCTGTGCAGCTTTCCTTCCTCTAATCTCTCTCTCATCACGAGCAACAATGTAGAGGTGTGTGATCATTTGAGACATCACAGCCGTTTGTCTTCTGGCCTGTAGATCGTTTAATTTTGTACTAAACTCTGGACATTTGTCAATTAGCTCTGATAATTTCTAAAGAGCTGAAAGTGAATGCATAATGGTACTTCAGTATAAATAAGTATTAGAAGAAGTAACATCTAAGGACCGACTATGGATTACATTCCATGTATCGTGTGTCTGTCTCTTATCACGTTATGGTGTTATAATTATTACACTTATACTTGAAGAAGATCCACTGTTTGCTTTTAACTATTGTCGAGTTTTGATATTTTTTGTCCCAATCCCACTGGCCAAATTTAGTGCTGCAATTTAGTGCTGTTGGATTTGTGGACTTCTTTTTGGAAGGAGGATGTCTGAATTCTTGCGGCCTAAGTTAACGAGTGAGTCTTTAACAAGTGAGTGTTGACATTGACAGATTCTGGTACGAGGTCAGCCGTACATTGTACTTCTGGAGCTAGAGATGCCCGAGTCGTATGTTAATCAAAAACTTGGTATGTGACAGGAGGTTTCACATAACTTCATTCAGTTTTTTAATGTTTCACTGCGTTTTGAATTGTTAACATTTTTGATCTGTGCTTTAAATGCGGGGCGCAATATGTTGTGCCAAAGAGCAGCATGACTGAGAAGATATCTCAGTGATTGGATATCTGAGTCATACGTATCAATTTAATTTTTAATTTTTGTGCGATGCTTTTGATCGATGCCAGAAATATTATTTTTCTTGATCTTTTAGGATTTAGTTCAGGCATGTTTGTGGTCAAAGTTTATATTCAAATGATGATGCGGAGGTGTGTTCTTGGTGTTCAGGCATGTTCATGGTTCAAGTCCAGTTCCTCACGGTTCACGGCGCGGCCGTGACCACAATATCCAGAGCGGTAGGCTCACTACTTTTATATGATAATAGAATTTTTATTTCTATTTTATGGGTGAGCCGGTTAAAATTTGCTGTATGTAAACCAAATTTTTAACATGTATAGAGGACTAGAAATCGCAAGGCAATTCTTATATCTGTTGTTTAGTGCGATGATGTCAAATAAATGATATTTTTCTTTTGAACTTAACTGTTCTAAAATTATTATTTACTTCGCCTATATCTATTGTTGTGTGCACGCAGGCCATGATGAAGTTCAAGTCGCTGGTGTTTCGCGTCATCGAGACGCTCTGGTACCTGCCCTCCCTTCTCGTCGGCTCGAGCGCACAGAAGCAAACCGTCGTCGTCGAGATGGCCAGCGACTATCAAGTCGATCCGGTATGTGACATGCAGCTGCAGCCTTGACCTTTTGCAATCCAATTGTTAGGCTAATTGCGTAGCCAATCAGTGTGCAGCGATGTTTTGTCTGAACGTAATTGTTTTTAAATTATCATTGTCGGTGTTGGTGTTTTATATAAGTTGTGCTTAGGTTCAGTATTTGCTTGTTGATTGGCGGGTGGTGAACATAAGCGATTGCATGATTGTTGCGCATGAGGCACAGCACTGATGAATTGTGACCATAAGCAATTAGACTCCTTATGATGATTATTGTCAGTGAGCTCAGTATAGTAATCCAAATAAATCTTGACAATTTTTCAACGAATACTCCAATTAAAGTTCTGTAATACCATATTCCCGGTGTTGGCCAGAATTTGTTTCGTACAGGTCTGTGATATTTCTGTACATAAATCTAACAATCGAATCTGTTTTTTTACATGTTTTCAGTTCCGGCCGACGATTGGTGTCGTGGTGGAGGTGCAGAGCAGGCGGATAGAGATCTACAGCACCATGCTGCGCATCCACGCGCGTTTCTATGGACTCAGGTAATTTCGCGCTCACTAACACTCTGTGCAGTCTGGCTAATCTGCACGCATGAATCACACTTAGATCTTGATCTGGTGATGGTTTCCAAGCTCTGATTGGTCAGTGTGTAACTTAATTTGCATTTCAACTTGCGCTTGTGCGACTGAGTCTTAAGATATGAGAGGCTGAGTATTTGGCACAAACTGAGCTTTGACGGTCTTTGACATTAGATGGCAAGACATGACATTGTAATAGAAATTATTATGCTGATTTCACAATCCCTGCCGATGCTTACCAATTACGTACAATGTGTTCTCTCATAACCCAGAGGAACAAAAACATAATACTTAAATCTTTTTGAATGAACCGTCGAACCTGTCTAGCTTAGTCTGCTTTTATTTAACATTTCAGATGGATGATTGATTGGATGAATTCGGTGGCAATGAAATGATATAAACATCATCTGTGACCCAGATATCTCATCTTCTACTGGCCGACGGTATCGGCGATTGTCGGAATCGGGTCAAACTTCTTCTTCCTGTCGGTGGCCGCTGTGTTCTCCTGGCTCGCGATCGTCGGTCGGCTCAACCAGGCTCTGAGCGTAGCATCGAGGGTCGACAGCGACAGGATGGACGACAGCGCCGAGCCCGTACCCGCCCTTGTCAGCGAGTACGAGGTCAAAGCCGTGTCTGCCGCCACCGCAGAGAAGCAAGCGACGCCTGGTAAGCGATGTCGAAACAGAGCTGTTATTGTGTGTGTATGGCAATTATTGTTTATTGCACTTTAATTTTTTATTATTCTATCATCTTTTATACCCTATCTATTTTCTATTATACCTGCGCATATTATTGTTATATGTTATTGCATTGCGCAGTCTATATGTTTCCTCAAAGAATTAGGCAAAATAGGTTGTGTGCTTTTTGCCTTAATGCAAAATGAAAATGAAATATTTTTCATGGTTCTTATCTATAAGGTGTTACAACTTTAGTTACCTGAATTTTTCATGAACATTTAGTCAATTATTGAGTTGACAGCACGTTGCGCGGTGTAGTGTGTTCTGTGTTGTGTGTAGTGTCAAATATAGCGTAGGCCATGTTCTCCTGTCGTTTATAATACCCCCTGCAAGTCGGGGAATAAAGAATCCTTCCCCCCTTCTCATCATTTTAAAGCTTGGACCATACTAAGTCTCATAGAAGATAATCATTATACTTCATCATATTTATAATAAACTGTCTTCTTCTTTCGGTGCGACCAGGCTCATCGAAGAAGCGCGTTGTTGACTATTTCTACAACGCGTCGTCGGGGGGCCACGCCGTCGATCTGCTGGAGAACATCTCAGCGACAGCGCTGCCATCTAGCGATGACGAGGATTACGCGGCGATGGATGACTCTTCTGACGCGGGATTGACCGTCAGGCGACGAAGGCTCAACTTCAAGGAATAACAGGCTTGGATGTCTTGTATCTCGATAGCTGCTTTGCCAATTCCTTTATGCATGATGATTTCTGTGACAGAATGTTCCTTTGTCAATATGTGGTACCTTTTGTGTCAAGTTAGTTTGGATCAATTTGTACAGTTTTTGCATTTATTTCATTTGAAATTCAGTATTGTGTCTAAAATGTTGTGATGCATTACGTATCTTGCTTCGGTTTCAATGCTGACTTTTGTAAAGAAATTATAGCGTACCATCAAAGCAAACCTAAGTATGCTTTCAAGATAATGTTAATATATAGAACTGAAAGCCACTCTAACTTTTTATGAGGTGTATGCGCTTTATATTAGTATTTTATTTATGAGTTTAAAACGGGCATTGCTGATAATGTATTAGGAGAAATACATGCAACTGATATACGAGTGGATTATATAGAATATGCATGCAAATTTTTGGCATGTTGCTTTACGCGGGCATACTGTATAAAAGATTCAAGTTAAGGTCAAATGTTATACTCGTATTTAAACAGTGACCTCTTCTAAATATGCAGATTTTTGACATAGTTATTCCTGAACAGAGAAACTCTATTTGATATATTTTCCAGATTTCGCTTTGTTGGGAGTCGATATGTTTGCTTGTTTATTTTTATATTCTTACACGCTGAATTTTTGCTTCATGTTACGAATTTGGAAAAAGAATGGTTTTCAATGCGAGTGGAGTTGTGGGAGATGTAGCTATATCTGCTGTTAGTGTGTTTTGAACGGTTCTTGGTACAGTACATTTATTTTGTGTTATGTTAGTAGTTGTTTAGATTTATATTCTGTATAATACTATTACATAAAGGCTTCAATCTAACATTTTATTTGTCAATACTACAAAATCTTCCATATCTAGTAATAAGCCATATTTACGTGGAGAACAAGCAACATGTTGGCACCTAAATATTGACGAGTTTAATACTATGAAATAAAAAACTAAAAAACTATGAACTGTTCAAAAAAACAAAATGTACCGTATGCAACGTTTTTGATTTGCCCTTTGTTCTCAAAGTTGGATGATGTGTGACGCGTTTAAGATTGCTTTTCTTTATCATCTTAAATTTTCAGTTCATTTAGTTGACAGGCGATAGTAGAATATTATAATATACTACACGCCTGTCTCAATATAACCGGTCGTTATATTCTATACACACGATGATGATGTTATATGTCAGCAGTTCAGTGTGTCTTCTTCAATTTGGATTTTCACATCGGAATTGGCTCCCAACATTATTTCATCCAACTGCTCGCAGTATCGTTTGTTGGCCTGTGAAAGCGAACTAACGCGTGCCGCGTTTGTTGTCTATAGCATGATTTTCAGTATGAAATGTCAGTAATCACGTTCTTGCACGAATACTGCATGAATCCAGTGTGCGGTGACAAAGAGAAAGATGCCTGAAATAACGCAATATAATGGGATTAAAATGTGAGACTAATATAATGCCGCATTGCGGTCTAATGATACATTTGTTCTGCGCGTTATCAATCATCCTTTTTTCATGAAGTGATATATTATCTTTTTATTCTAGAGTCAATATCTATTATAATCAGTGGTGAAAGTAGGATTGAAGAGGTAGTGGAGCTCAACATTTGTGCGACGGAGCTTAAGATGAGGTGGCGGAGCTGAATATGAGGTGGTTGAGAGGTGGCGGAGCTGAGCTCCGGTGAGCTCCCCCTTACTTTCACCACTGATTATAATCATATGCTTGTCCATGGCACAGTTTGCGTACAAAAAATGTCATGCGGATATACAAATTTGTGATTTATAAATTATATACACTGCAAATTGATCATTGATAGATTACGATGTATTTCATTTACTATGAACTTTCAATTTAATTGACATGGCTTACCTCGATAAAAAACTGAGGGTTCTCGCTGATACAATGATACTGCAGATGCAACGATGACATCAAAATCTGATTTCTGCGTGGGATGACACAATGTTGCCTCTGTGACATTATCTGCATTCGCTTGATAAATGCATGCGGTCATCACCTGCATTGCTTCTGAAGCGAATGCCATATCTGTTCCATTGGCACTTGTATAGTCTTCCACTGGAAGGTCATTTGCCTGTGTTTCACTGAATTGTCCATCCATCTCCGTTGACCTTTCCATAATTGGAGCATATGACGTCATGACTTGAGGATATGAACTTCCATCTGTGTTCGTCTCATTTGCTTGCAAGTCGTGGTTCTCAACCTGAATTGTACTGGTCGCTATGTCGCTGTCAATTTCATTCATGGCACTTGCTCTTCTGGTTGGATAATTGACTAGGTTTGGAGCAGAAATGTTTGGCTGTGGAATGGGAGGATATGGATTGGAATTTGCAAAATTTGGTTGGAGAATAGCAGGATAATGAATGGGAATGGGATTAGGGAAGTTTGATGGTGGATTTACAAGATTTGGGTGGCGAAGTGCATCGTTTGGTTGAGGATTTGCTAAGTTTGGTCTGAAAATCGCAACATATGAATTTGTAGTATCAACATTGACAGGGTTTGGTTGGGGAGTGACAGGATATGGACTGCTAGCGAGAAGATTTGCCGGTGGAATGGCAAGGTTTGGTCTGGCAACAGATGGATATGAACTGGTGGTGACAGAATGTTCATATTTTGGTTGGTTCATATATACTGCACCATTAAACTGAGAAATGTTTACTGTCGTGTGTGTATCTTCCAAAGCAATAGCCTGCAAATTGTCTTTTGTCAGAGGAAGTTCCTCGTAATTTGATTGGGTGTCGATATATTCTTTCAACATGTCCTTCGTCTGATTTGAATCTGTCGTTTTGTTCTGTTGGCTAGACCAAACTTGAGATGGAGATAATTGCACCAACTCTGTCCTGAATGGCCTCGGATTTCTGTGGTGTGTGTGTAAAGGAGCTTCGTCGACAGCAAATGTGTTAGATCCAGAAAATGCTTCTACTTCTTTCGACGTTGAGATCTTGTCATGCGCTCTCTGTGATGTAAAGCTTTGTGTATCGTTGGCTTGACTCAAACCAATGTTATATCCATGCGAGTTGTCATTCGCGTTACTGTCATATTTCATTTCTGATTCATCGCGGTGTACAGCTTGTATTGAAGCACTGTTGAAATTTACAGATGGAACGTCAAAATCCGTAGTTTTAATTGGTGATTTTGAAGCTGAGTAATTATACATTTTATGTGTTGCGTTGCCTTGCAAAAGACTTTCTTCAATGTGTGGGTTGTAAGATTCAGCGCTGTCTACAGTATCATTACTTGCAAAATTGTTTACTGACGTCTGTAGGCTTACTGTACTCCTCTGAATAGTGGTGTTTAGTACTTTCTGATTTTCATGTGAATCGTTTTCATTTACGTTATGATATGGTCTAGAAGGTTGCGCTACATTTGGATCTAATAAATGTGCATCTTGCGTGATGGAATGAATTTTGATTTCATGCGCTGCGTTGCGTAAATCTGTCAGGGGCGTTGCTTTCAAGCTAGTTTCGAAATTACGATCAGAGGCAACATCATCCGTGTCATTGATCATATTTATTATCATCTTCTGCTTGTTTTCAATTCCTGTATCTGGCTCTTTAAGACGGAAACTTGTCTCTATCGGCGATTTTACGCTGGAGTCATATAACTTTTCAAGGCTTCTAACGTCTTTCGATTGGTCGTTGTATCCATTTTCCTGATATCTCTCATGTGGTTCAACAATCTGGGGTGCATTTCCTTCTTCGGCTGATTTAGTGGCAACACCTACTTGTGTGATTTTTGAAGGCAGGTTCTTTCGCAGAAACATCGAGATGAGTTCATTTATTTCCTGTGTGTTCCGTGTGGTAGCCGTTCTGCCGTCGAAGGGGTATTCCTCCAGCGAGCCCTGAGGCGAAGCACGCTGTGCGCGCAGCGACCGGCGCCCCCTAGGGGGCGCAGGAGTGGAGCGGCCAGAGGCTGAGGCGGGCGTCGGGGGTAGGGGGGGTCCAGGGGTCAGTTGAGCTGCAGACATGTAGAGACCACAATGATTTTTTTATGTGTTCTGTAGACGGCTGCTTTCAGAATAATTATGTTGCGGTGGAAGTAAATTGTGTGAAGGTTGGAAATTGATCAAAGAAGCATTTGGCAGGCTACTTTTACAGACAAGCAGACGGTCGCAAGATTTAGCTTCTACTCAAATTGGAAAGCCAGACCGACTCGGTAAATTGCTATTGCATAGTTAAGTTCGTCTTGCCATTAGATACTTTAAGTAATCAATATTATTTGGTTGGTTGTCTTCGTTGAGCCTCAAATGAATTTTAACTTTCAATTTCAAACTAAATCTATATGTATGGCCCGCATGAGATGCGTGTCTTCAGTTTTTAATGAATTAGGCCCTAGTATGCGCAGTATCGTGTGTCTAGTGCCTGCAGGTAGGTTTGGACTGCTACACGCTTATGTTTATCAGTTATGCTCACAGTTATGTTGTGTTGAGCATAGATATGATAATGACCCACCTGGCGTTGGCAGCCTGAGTGGTAGGGGAGGCGAGGGTGTTGGTCCGCGCCCTGGGACGGGTGTCGGTTGTGGAGTCTGCGGTCGATCAGCGGGCAGATCTTCGTAACGAATCCTCTCTGCCTCATGCCCTCTAACCCATCCTCTCTCTAAATCTAGCTCGTTCCCAATCCCTTCCTCGCCAGTCTGACTGCCGAAGCGAGTATTTGCGGGCAGTGGTGAAGATTCGTGCGTTGTTTTGTGGACTTCAGCCGATGTTAGTGATAGCGCAGTGACAACTGTGTACGGAGGTGCTGCGATGAAATAGAGAAGAGTTATTCGAAGGAAGCGAAGGGCCGCTTGGTGTCGCTGCTGTGTGCTGAAACACGCCCGTTTCGTTGTCTTGACTTGATGGGTCATCCTCGTGCCGTATTGGATTCAAATGAGCAAACAATATTGCGGGTTCTTTCGTTTATTCTTTGTACGCGGTCCAAATCTCACCAGGATTTAGGTCTCTTAGGCCGAGTTGTTCAATAGAGAGTTATTGAACCGTAGTTGAACAATCTAAGATTGTTTGACTAACTCTTCTATCGGCTTGTAGCCTAATGGATTCACAGGCGGATTGACGTGCATTGTATCGGAACTGAAGTTTAGTTCAGTGCCCGAGTGATTGTCTACATGACATAGTACAAAAATGTAGGCTACATGTGTGTGCGTCATTTCAGCCTACACTTACCTTTAACTCGTGTAGAACTAACTATTAACTTTGATAATTGTTACAACGGTTTGGACGGTGAAACGATCACGTAGACATCTGCACAACGACTGCCAACAGGAAATGCCTCGAGCTTTCGGCAGATCTGAGGCCATGTCATTGAGTGAATACAAGTATAGCTAACGACCGGACTGAGTGTAAAATATAGCAGAATGATGCGGTGCCTAACATTGACGTTGTAGGACCTTTATCGCTTGGCTACGTATGGTTTTGATAACATAAGCCGACATGCAGGCTAAAATCTAGTCTGGTTTGGCTAAATTAATTTAGTCGTTCTGAAGTCTGATATATTATACTGCATGAATGTCCGCAATGTTTTCTTTTTCAATTTCAAATTTTATATCGCAATCAAATTTGGCCCACTGTTTAGGCGACTAATACGAATTAAGGGTAATGAGCTTGTAATATTGTGAGCGTTGCGTGACTCTGGGAGGTCTGGGTGCATCACAATTTGAGATCAAGCACGTTCTCCCCGTCTCCCTGCCGTCAAAATGATATGGTCATACTATTCTATGTGCAAATTCATTTGTCGTCGTCTAGTCTACTGACATACAGTAATTCTATACGATGTTGGGCTGAAACTGCCTCTGCATGGATCACGGTCTCACAGATCATGAATATTTTGCGCTTTCGTGGCTATTATAATTATCGATGAATAGACTACGACATGTAAGGATGTTCTTTGCTGGTTGCATAAAAATGTACCGCTGCGCGCAGAGCACCTGCGCGGGTTGCTGAGGTTGAATGCTCAACGCGCACGCGCAGGAGTTGATTGACATTCGACGCCTAAGCCATCGGCCCGCTTTCTTCCGCCTACCTTTGTGATGTAGTCGTAACTTTCACATCACGCGATGACAAGTCTTAAAAACAAAACTTCATGCAAAGGACTGGGTGTTAAAAGCTAAGCATAGGCGTATCATATCATATTGAACTTATGTGTATGTAATATAAATGCAGCTAAGCAACATTTTTACACGCCAAAGGCATAAAATAGCAACGATTTTCTTTTTTTGATCAGTCGATAATTATAATTTAAAAGTTTTAACCACCACAGAAGCAATTGAAAAAGTCATTACGCTTAATCACGCAAAATAAAAATGGCGACCTAAACTCTGTGGACTGTGTTGACATTTTTGGAATACTTTTGAAACTTCGATTCTGTTCGTCGACCCGAACAATCGGCGCCAAATTAAGATCCCCTACATCCCGCGGGGTCCTGTTGGAGTAGTTAGGTGATGCGCGATGGCTGCGGCTGCGCGCGCCAAGGAGGAGGAGAGGCGGAGGTTGATCGCGTATATTGAGGAATGGAATCAAAGCCGTCTTGATCTTTTCGCCCTGAGCCTCCCTAACGAGGTGCGAATTTATAAAGAATGTAATAGTACTACTGTAATATTTCTTTTGAAATTGTAACTGTAATTGAAAAGTTAGTTGTTGTGATAGATGACCAGGAAATGCATCTGAGATAAGCATAGGCGATTAACTATCAGATAACCGTCATTAAACTTCATAGACCTGTAGATAGTGGATCATAACGTGCGGATCATACTCCAGATACTACAGACATGCAATACCGGCATCTCTTCTCTATGCCTGTTGCCTTCAGATTATATCCCGATTCAGCTATTGACTGGTCTCCCACTCCTATTTGTTGAATTGATGATTGGGCGACTAGACATCTTTGTTGTTTTTAGATTAGTATTAACTAAGGATTTCCAGTTCTCACAACATCATTATATTAATTTGAGAGGCACTATCATTATATAAATTTCAGAAATGCCTGTTTCTTTTCATTACAGACTGTGCTTTAAAATGTTTGCTTTCTGCTGCAGGATCTTGAGTTCTATGGCGCGATGAGATTCTACCACCAGGACAAGGGCGAGAAGGTGTCGACCAAGTGCGTGCGGGTGTCTAGCACGGCGACGACCAAGGACGTCATGGCGATCCTCATCGAGAAGTTCCGACCGGACATGCGCATGCTCTCCTCGCGCTCCCACTACGCCCTCTACGAACTGCACGTCAATGGAGGTGCGACCTCTATATCCTGACTTATCTGTGGATGCGATTCTAATGGACACGAGAGTGCTGGACCTGAATTTTTAAAGGCATTTTTAGTTGTTTTTAGGAATAAGTCATTGGTGATTGTTCTCGGACCAATTTTCTAATTGTTGACATGACGAATGGAGAAGACGTACCTGGTTACTGTCAGAGCTAAAAGCCAGAAATGGCTGTGTCAACACTTTTTTTGCATGACACTATGCAGTGTGTTTCAATAAGTGTCGTGCCCTAATACAAGCCAATACAAGTGTTGTCTCAGTGCAAGCTAGTGCTATATGATTGGTTAGTGCGCAATGCAAGCTAATCAATGCAGCATGATTGGCTGGCGTTGTTAGAGGAGCGTCAGTTGGCTGACAACGAGAGACCGCTGATGGTGCAGCTCAACTGGGGCAAGGACGACCGCGAGGGGCGCTTCCTGCTCAAGAAGGAATCGGATAAAACCAGGCTGGTGAGTACGAGACTTATGACCCTTTGAAAGCTGACTGATGATATGCTTGTTGCATGCGATTGAGGCTCTTTTGATATGTATTCAGCTGTTGATTGTTTCTCTCTGATATTTAGTACCGTATTTGACTAATGAGCTTGATTTTTGATTTGTATAAGGTATGTTGTTTTTTAGTTATTTTTTATTCTGGCTCTACATTTAGCAGCCTTCAAACTATTGATGAACGTGTGTGTTTGAATCATAGAGCTATAACCTGTATGTTTTGTAAGTTTTATTGATTGATTTTCATACTACTTGTTATAACATCTAAAAACACTTATAGATTATTGTATTAATCTTTGATGTCGAGTTCTGTCATCCTTTATAGTCTCCGAAGCTTTAATAGAACTTTAGTAACTTAACTGAAATTAAATTGAGAATAAAAATAAAAAAAATATTACAGAGTGCCCTGAACGCCAATGACACAAACGAAACCCTCGGCGCCACTGATGACTCAAACCCCGGCTTCAAGCGCAAGCTGTCAAAGCGCGAAAAAAAGGAGCAGAAGAAGAAGGAGAAGGAGGTGAAGCTGAAGGGCGTGGAGGGGAAGGAGAATGACAGCGGGGTGGCGGAGAAGCTCTACAACGAGCTGCCTGAGTCAAACTTCACACGGAGCATATCCAACCCAGAACTGGTGATGAGGAAGAGAAGGGAACTGAAGCTGGAGAAGAAACTGATGCAGATCTCAGATGGAGGCCCGGAGGCGGGTACGTGGACGATCCGATGTTTTCTTTTCTTCTTATTATACTCAATTACTCCTTACTTAATATTCTCAATAAGCGCGCAGGCATTTTGTGAGCGTATTCCCGCGCTGACACAGACGTAAACGAATGTGTTATTTAGAACTTTGTGTCCTTTAGTTTTGTTGAATCTAGCTTAGTAACATGTGTAATTTAGTTATTTCTAAAACCTAATTGATATTACTGTCAGCCTGTTCTTTTATAATGCATACACACACATGCATTTTATGGCTGATTTCCAGCTTGACGCGGTGTGTATTGTTTGAGACTATATGTCGGCAGTTAGTTCTCTTGAAGCTGGCTAAGTAATATGTGGCAATTTTTTATTTTAAATATTGCCATATTGCATTTTAACGCTTGGTGTCATCAGATTGCATTGCATTAGCTTATTTTTTTGGTGTTTGATAAATTTAGGTCTGAGTGTTTATTTATTATTAGCATAATTCATGTGAGATGAGTTGATGAATTTGTGTCTGAACGTATAGACACTTTTACACTATGAATACCTGATCTTCACCTTAACTCGATCTCGGCTTCTCACACTTTCATTATGCTTGATATTTATATCAGATTAAATGACAAAACTCGTGCCTCCATGCTTATAATTACTGTTATTGTTGCCAAGTTACCCAATGTGCGATGTTTATCGTTTAGGCGGAACGCTGAAGATCTACGGCGATTCGGTGAACCCTGACGTTCCGTACAAAACGCTGTTGTTATCGGCGACTGACAACGTCGCTCACGTCGTCAAGGAGACGCTCGACAAGTACGGGCTGGCGAGGGAGGACCCCGAAAAGTTCTGTCTCGTCCAGGTGGGTCCTCTTCACCAACTGTGGAGGATTTGCTGACTGTTTGAAAAACTCGACCATAGAGTAAGCTGACTGCTCTAGCAATTCTGAGAATATGATCTAGTTTTTTAAATTTGATCACATATAGACTGACAGGGCCTGAACTTCGTCTTGAAAAAAATTCGCCGCAAATTTGGCAGAAATACTTTTTTTTCGCCTGGCTACTTTTTTCGCCAAATTTGTTACACATTTGATCCCTTCGGGTGCAATATATGACATGCATTGTTCTCTTCTTTGCCATAGAACCAGCAATTAAGCTTCTAAGAACGAAGGATGAATGAAAAATTTACTAAGGGTTTTCGTCAATTGAAAAAAAATCGCCAACTGCTTTAAAAATTAGTTTTGGCCGATTTTGTCAACTGGCATATCAAGCCCTGGAGACTGATGTTAGTACCGTGTGTCATGCAGGTGATGATTCCTCAGGATGCGCCGGACTACGGGAGGGAACCAAAGGAGCGAGTGTTGGAGGACGAGGAGTGTCCCCTCTCCATCCTGCTGCAACATCCCCCCTCTAAAGGTACTGCTGAGAAGATGTGTATCTGCCTGCCTTTCTGCTCGATATCATGGCGCAGTTGAACAGATTTATATCACAGCGAGGAATATTTCTAAAATGTTAGGTGCAACTTGCACCATTGCCATTAGGAAGTGTAAATGATTGAATAAGTAGAATATCAGATGAGAAATATCTGGCCCTTACAAGTGTGTACAACGTTTAATGCCTTCAAGTAGCATGTTTAAAGGGAAGATTTCATGATTATACTATATAACTTTGGGGAGCTATTTGCAGTTGTTTAGAT
This sequence comes from Chamaedrilus cognettii, assembly GCA_034695025.1. Lineage (NCBI taxonomy): Eukaryota > Metazoa > Annelida > Clitellata > Enchytraeida > Enchytraeidae > Chamaedrilus > Chamaedrilus cognettii. The sequence goes on along the minus strand of JAQIWG010000008.1, from coordinate 39,338 downwards.
ATGAGATAGATTGATCACAGATCGCCTTATGTTTAAAATTATTTCCAGTGAATTGCGCATTTGAAAACATGGATCATTATGGTTTCAATTCTGTGGAATATAAGCATGTCAAATGCCATCTATACACAAGCTGCAACTGTGTACAAACTATAGCTAAATATGTTGAGTATGATTTTGATCTTCTAAGAAATATGGATCAAAAGCTTGCCTTAAAGTACATTGGCTTTGAAGCTTTTTGTGATGAATTTGGATAATTGAATGAGTGAAATTTCTCATCAATGCGTAAAGTCAATACATTTTGTTTCAAGACCAAGAAGGAAATGAAGAGCGTAAGTAATGCTTGGTAACTGTCTCTGTCTGCGCAAGTGTTTTCTGATGCGTGTATTCTAACAGTACATGTTGCATGGACTGTTTTTTATTTTCTAAAAAGTTACACTATGTTGATTAAGTGCTGCAGTATGTGATATTTACATTCCTGAGCTGCTTTGTGGCATGAGTTATCTTGTTTCTAGTTCCTGTTGGCATGTTGTGTCGTACAGTCTACGGTAGTCTATCTGGTGCCTCCTGATTGAAGGATTGAGTTCTTGAATTTGAAGTATTATAGTAACAACAAAAAAGTCCATGATTGTGAAGTCCACTTTGATTTTAAATTAATTGATTCTAAATAATTGCAGTGGAAGATGGTTACATTTCTAAAGACTGGCTTACATTTAGAAATTAACGCAATTTAGGTTGCACTCGTTTTCTGGCTCAGTTTTTTTCTCATTTTTTTTGCTTTTAATTATAAACTGTACTTACTGTGGTTTGAATGCTGCCTGTCACTAGCTGCTTGTGTCTTGCCCATACTATGCTAACTAGATTGTGAGCTGCTTTGAGTTAATTGTAATCCATGGCTGTGTAGGCCTAGTTCTGCTATATATACAGCGTTAGGCAGAACATGTTTGGTTGCGAACAAAATAGTTTCGGTAATGTTGGGAAAAGGAATTTGAATGGAGGCAATATTTAATATTTTAGTCAAATAAAGATATTCATTTAATATTGTAATAATTTGTAAAGTGCGCTTTAATTTGTATTATATTGCTCTGAAGATGCGATGCATATGTTTTATATTATCCAATGACATGTTGTGTGGTGCAGACAGGGCTGACAGTTTTTATAGCAATAATGTAGAATCTGAGTTTCATTCTTTTAGGGTTTGTTTTGCCAGCCATGCGCTGCTTATAGTATAGACAAAATTGGTCTCAGTGTTGACAATTTAGTGTTTTTTGTCTAAAGCATTTGAAATTTGATCCTGATTCGATTATTCTATCAACAGTTGGACTGATAAACTACTTGAACCGTGCTAACATACAGGGAGTTGTTTATGGTAGAATGCACCATGAACATCTGTGATGTGTGTCAATAAAATGTGCACTTGCAAATTTCATTTACAGACTTATATTTACAATTTAGTAAGCTTACATTTACAATTTACCCAGTACACCATATTATGCATTAAAGTAGTTTTTGAATAAGCATAGTTGGCCTGAAAAATATATTTAGCTGTAGTACAATTCTTGTAAATGCTTGCTTTTGTATGTCAATATAATATAGAAACAACTAATAAATTTCTTTACTTCAAAATTTTAAACCATCAGAACATCTGAATAAAATACAGTAGAAATTCTTACTGCTGGTTGCTTGACCTTGATTTAAGCGTGATTTCGTTTTGTGGTCCGAATTGACCAATCAAATTATTCGATACCAATGCTCTCATAGAATAGATTTTCATTGGCTAAATCGGACTAACAAATTAAATGACACTTAAATCGAGGTTGAGCAACCAGCAGTTAGTTATTCACTTCATGAACTGTATCTTTAAATTTCAAGTTTGCACAGTTGTTTGTGAAACCTCCGTCAAGTATTTGCAATATCCAATTTTTGATGGTGTAACTTGCCTTACAAAGCGGGTCTTTCTTTATGTTTAGGCAAGATCATGTTCCAGCTGCGAGCGAGGGAGATTCCAAAGAAGAACAAGAACAAGCTGCCCATTGCCATGCTTGCCCACGAGCCGCGCGCTGCTGTCGTCGTAACCAGTTTCGACCGGATTCAGCCAGATCAACTGCCCTACTTTGTTGAGATCGGCTTTGGTAAATGAATTTGATAGATCGTGCTTGTTGCATTTGAAAATTAAGTTTGAATTTAAAATTGAAGTCATCTAATATTTCTGCATATAAATACTGTTTTGCTTGAGAGTATTTTGGAAAAATATTAGTTTCGATTAAGAAAAATGTATTTTGCCTTTAAAAGGTGGTTTCTGTAGATTCTGAGATGAATATATTCAGTTATTCACTTGTCAACAAACTCTAGTATTTTGATGATGCTACCTGTCTTTCTGTTTTCCTCTCTGTAGTGTATTTGTATACATAATTGTTTTCTTTCTATGCATGTATTTTTATATATATTTCTTAGCGTAGCTCTGTCACATAATATTCATTATTATCAATAGTTGTCGCTGTTGTTGTACAGATGGGAAGGAGGCGCACAACGCGAGGAAGTACCCTCTGGCTCTCAACACCACGGAGGTCGGCAGGGAGCGGAGCGTCCATCCCAACGCACAGTACATACAGGCTAGTGCTCTATTACTGCTCATCACTAATAGTTCTGAGTTGCTTCTTCAGTCTTTTTGCTGCACGGCTTGCTTCAGGTTCTCGGATTTCTTGCATCAGGAATAATTAGTGGCATTGTGTCAAATCGGCAAACACATTGCGCATCCTGTGTAAAATGTTTATAATGATGGTGTAAGCAGTGACGCATCATATTCTAATCACAAGATATCATGTAGTGATTAGAATATGATGCGTCACTGCTTACACCATCATTATAAACATTTACACATTCACAAGATATCATGTAGTGATATACTGGTACCACTCTAACACTACTAGAATATTACTTTCAAAATGCCTCAATATAATGCAATTACAATTTTAATACAGTACTACTACCGTGCCACTGTACTGGTCTAGATACAATCATTCAGTGCGTCGATAATGAGCAATTTTGAAGCGCGCGCAACACGTTTAATTTCCAGGCTTTGCAAACATTTTGTGTTTAGTTTTTTTGACTTTTATTTCATCAATGAGTGCAGCAGATTGAAGCATACAGAGAAATAAAATACATGTTGGTGTCGCAGCTGGCGAGCTCCGACGTCTTTGCACAGCACTGCATAGTGTCACACTCGCACGGCATCGTGACGGTGACACCGATGACACGTGACGCGCTGGTGCTCGTCAATGGCAAGCGTGTCGCTGACACCACGGTGCTGCACCACGGCGTGGTGGTGCAGTTTGGAAAGGCGCACGTTTTCCGCTTCCTGGAGGCACCCGCCGACACCGGAGAGGTGCGTCGAACTAATGGATTATTTCTTTGCACCTAATATTGCAAAACTTATTTTTAGAATCCATTTTTGAGTAGTTATTTAATTGAATATCTGTTAAATTAGTTTGCATCGATTCTGCATTATAATTTATTTGAAGTCATTCATTAAAGAATGATAAATTTGTGTTCTGCTGTATTTAGAACAATATTGTTCTTTAATTTGCTAGATATTTGCCTTTAGAAGTCATTTCTAGGGTGCTGTACATTTCTAAAAAAAATTGGGGATGCTGCTGGTTTCTTTTATTATTTTATTCATTTTATTTCCATGAATCCGGTCTATTACTTTTGTTTTTTCTGCATGCTCCCGTACAAATTAAAATTTGAAACAATAGTTTACAATTCTTTGTCTTGCTCCGTGCTGCAGTACAAGCATCATCAGCAGCAGCAGTCGCAGCCGCAGCAGCGCAGGGGTACTGCTCCTGCTGCTGAAGTCTCCCAGCGTCGAGTCGTTGCTCCCCGTGGACCACCAAGCAGTTCGGACGTACGCAGCGACGACCTTGAGACGACCTTTGACCTTGACGGGCACGTCGAGACGACCGGGCCAGGGGCTGGTCTTGGCCTGGCCACTGACCCCCGGGGGGGCAGACAGGCATCGCAGGCGGCAGGGTCAGTAGCTCTGCGACTCTGTTGTTGATATTTTTGCTTTGTTTCTTATACTTTTCTGGCAAATCCAAGGTTTGAAATAAACAACTATATGAAAGAATTAAAATAAAAAGAATTTAGTATGTTTTACAATACAAGCAAAGAAAACAGGTTTGAGAAGAACAGAAAAAGATGAATGTGGTTGTACGATGTACTTGTTTTTCCACATTCCGGGTATGGTTTTGTACTTTTCATACATTCTAAATTTTATTGGTATTACCATGTAATGCCATCTAGATGTAGAAGTAGTATTACATGTCATGTAATGCGACATGTAGAGCCAGACTAGCTATGTTCTTTAGTAGATTGGTGTTGATTTGTTAGGACCAGCGTGCCAGACTCAAGATACGGCTCGCCCGGCTACGAGCCGGATTTGCTGCCGGCTTCACTTCTGTACAAGGACGAGCGTACGCGTATTTCTGTTTAGTTTTTGAACTGCACTGTAACTGCTTTGATATAGTGTTGTTTAGACCGATTGCACGACACCGTTCTTTATACAGTGTTGGGGAGTCCCGTTGCGTGATGGTACCTGATGTTTTTGTATAGTTGGTGTCTCCTTATTTTTGTATGATCTTTGCAAATTTTTGCTAAGTCACCTTTGAGAATTAATCGCTTTTCTTTTATTAATCAATTTATTCAGAAATTGATCGATCCAGAGCTTCGTTAATTAGGCTCGTGCCTACGTTTTGTATTTCTTGAACTCGTCTATTTTTATAACATTTGCTTTAACATTAAAAACAATGCATGTGCATTGTGCTACATTCCGAGAATTGATTTGGCGAAGTTAATGCTTTTCTTTTATTGATCAATTCAGAAATTGATTAATTGAGAGCCAAGTTAAGCTCATAACTTGATTTTGTATTGAATTCACATATTTTTAAACGTCTGTTTTTATGTTTTAAAACGATGATTGATACAAATTCTTCAACTCGTCCATTTTCAGAACGTTTGTTTGTATATTTCAAAACGATTATTGGTGCGGACAATTTTTTGTTGAAATACGAATTTACAATTTGATTTCAACTTTTGTCGTTCAGTGGAGGACGCGCTGCTGTCGAGACTGACCCTGGAGGTCAACGGGGCGTCCATCCAGTTCAAACTTGCCCCGACCTACGTTCTCTACCTCGCGCTCAGGTCGAGGGCCGCCTCAAACCGACCCGACGTACCAGCCAATGAGCACGCTCGACGCGTCACACTACTGACCAATAAAATGGCTCGCCTTGTTCAACAAGCCATTGGCGTTAGTTTGATGTACTTGTGTTTGTGAGATGGATATTTTTGAATTGTGTTGATTCTTTTAGACATGCATTATTTTTCAAAAAGTCAAATTCTTTTCACTAATAACTGAACATAATAATTATTAAATATATACGGTAGTCCATTCTATTGTATAATACTGTAGTAATTCATTCAGAATTTACTAGTATCCAACAGCTGCTGAAAGAGTTTAGTCGGCAGAGCCTAATTTGAGTCCTATTTGATATTGCAAGCGCTACGTGTTGCTTGGTACATATTTAAGTGACTGGTCTCTCTGTGCTAACACTTTTAAGCACTAGATGGATACTAGTGGTAGATTATAGGTTGGTTGATATCTGAGCACTATTATAGCACTACATATGTAATTAACAACATTTATTACCATATACTCATTAGCAACAGCTGCGTATATAATGTACTGGATATTGGATTCATTTGATATGATGAATAATACGTTTTCATTTTAGCTATTCAATGTCTGCTAGCTGTTGTCAAGTACAGCTGAGTCTCTAAAGCTCTCCCTTTGTGTTAGGAGGGGGGCGGCGATCCCGGGAGTCTTTCCTTCTGGATGGCCAACGCTTCCGAGCTGCTGCACTTCATCAAGTCTGACGTTGATGCTGCGCAGCCGAGTGGTGCTGCGCAGCAGGCGCTCGCCCGCTCGGTGCAGCATGCCTTCACGCTGCTGGTGGACAGTCTGCAGGGCGAGCTGGCGCTGTCCATGCCTGCCTTTCTCGCTCCGGGAGTGGAAGAGCTCGAACCCATAGACGGTGGGGTGGGCTTCAGTATCTTCAGTACTTTTGGCCGAATTCAGTGCTTTCGGTTGAATTCAATATTTCCGCTTTAATTCAATGCTTTTAGCTTAATTCGGTACTTTATGCGTAATTCAGTACTCGAATTCAATACTTTTGGTTGAATTCAATGCATTCTATTGAATTCAGTACTTTTGTTTGGATTCAGTACTCTGTGGGATGTGACCCTTAGAATTAAAGTTTGATAAAAAAAAGAAAAAGAAAAAGGATAAAGTAATAATATTTAAAGCATTTCAAGCAGACAGTTGTTCGCTAATTCACGATGAGTGCTTCAAAGTTTAGAGTTTAGGCTTTTGAATTCAATTCTGTGTTTTTTGCTTTATGTGCAGAATCCAATGGAGCATATCGTGGACCTCCTCGCTTGAGTGAGTTTCTCATGCTTCCTATTATTTTGTCTTCTTTTTACAACTTTTCAGTATGCATATTGAAAAAATATCGCAAATCAAATTCGCAACGTCCGCCGAAAATTAGCGTTTTTGTTTCATATTCAAATTCTTATAAAATATTGTATTAATTATTTATATATTTCAGAAAGATTACATTGAATGACAGAATAATACAATACTTCTAATTAATATTGTCATGCAATGTTTGTTATGTTTCGTATTGTTTAAAATTTTGTTCAAAAATGTTAAATTAAGCTTTTTTTCATTCGTTTATCTGAATATCTTTTAGCGTCCACACACTTATGCAATAAATTTAATGAATATGATCATTGATGACGACCCATGCCGGTGACCCCCCTCCCATGCCCCCTGCAGGTGACGTTCTTCAGTTCCTATCATCGGCGATGACGCTCCTTCGTCGCTGTCGTGTCAACGCCGCGCTCACCATCCAGCTCTTCTCTCAGCTCTTCCACTTTGTCAACCACTGGCTGCTCAACCGTCTGCTCCTCCCCCAGCCCCCACACCCCACCCAGCAGCAGGAGCGTCTGTGCACGAGAGACTGGGGACGGAGGATCAGGGGCAGGCTGGGGCATGTCGAGGCTTGGGCTGAGAAGCAGGGCCTGGAACTAGCGGCCGACTGTCACCTCGCCAAGATACTACAGGTCTGGGTTGTTTTGGAGTTTATTTTGGAATGGTAGAGAGCTTGAGTTAAACTGTTAGCGTCCCCAGTTAATTAAAGATTTCACAGATAAGTGGTTGGTGGAGTTCAAGAATCGTGTATGTTAACAAGGACTACTACAGTCCGGTTCTGTGCTTCGGGGCCAAGCAAAAAGTTCCTTCTCGTTGTTTAGTCAACTTTTATGATTCACCAACGAACTCAGGACCGCAGATCTATTTTCTTTTTACTCCAGTGTGCAAGGGTGCGTAGTTGTTTACGTTTGAGGATTATGTGTCGTAGCAAAGTTTGTCTGACATCATTTGTTCGATATCGGATTTGAGCTTTTAAATCTGACTTAGGAAAATCTTGAGAAAAACTTATAAAATGTGCGTGAACGAAGCCACTGGTGCATTGGTATGACTATAGAACATTACTGCTTCTAAAATTGTGAGTTACTGCGTTGTTTTAAACCCTGCTCGCTGTGCCAGACGGTGTACCTCCTCGAGTCGCCCAAGACCCCTCAGGACCTCCCGCACCTCCTCACCGTCTGCGACGCGCTTAACTCGCTCCAGCTACGCGCGGCGCTCTGCACCGCCTACGCGCCTTCCCCCAGCGAGCCTCCGCTACGACCCGACGTCGTCGAACGCCTGATCGGCAATGCGGCAGCAACAGTGGACATGGCGGCGCGTGCGGAAGGACGCGAGGTGAGGGTAGAGGAGCCCCCCGACCTTCAGCTGCCCTTCCTGCTCCCGGTGGACGGCTACTCGTGCGATTTTGTTAAGGGAATGCCCGCCGGGCTGGCGGAGTTCATCGACCCGGCAGCGCAAGCGGGTGCGTGACTCTCTGAATATGTTTAATTATTTAATGTTTTTACATAGAGATTGTCTTTTATTCGCGTAATTTCATGTTTTTGTTATTTGATTGAATTACAACTTGCGTGCGCTATTGCATGCGTGAGCAATTTTTATATATTTGTTATTTTTGTTTGGCATTGAAATGACCCTAGTGTGCTGGTGTGTCACATGGTCCAAATCATCAGGAATTATCATATGACTATGGATGATATAATTTAATTCATTCATTCATTCATGCTGCGATATTAATTTAATAGTGACTGAAATGTATTGCTTGTTTCGTCGTGGATTAATTTAGCAGTTGAGATAATTTCCTGTAAGGTATGCAGGCGCATTATTGTTGTGTAAATCGCTACTTTGGTGCTGATTTAAGTTCTTGGATGCGTGTGCGGTGCAGGGTTGTGTCGACTGACGATCAATCCGAACTCTCGAGGCGTCTGGACGGTCTACATGAGCGGGCAGGAGGTGGGTGGGGACTGAGTTGATGCTAGAGCTGTGTTTGGTTATAGTGTTGTGTGTGAGTTGGCATTTGTATTCGCTTTGATTTTTGCTCCATGTTAAATGCATATTGCACATGATATCTATGCAATATGTTTCTACCAAGGAGATAGTATGGGTCCAGATGTTGTAGGGATATCCTTCGTTGCTTACATAGCAGATTTAGTCTACCGTGTAATATTAGATAACTACCTGCATTGTTCATTTTTGACCATGTTTTTGAATTTGTTTCTGAATATTTTTGATGTATTTCTTTTAGATAACCGTTACGGCTACTAATAACTCCTGCAGAAATGCATTGGTATCTTTACTGTAGCATATAAGACGTTTCGCATGCAACTTTTAACAATGTCTTCTCGCAACAATGGCTGGTTTCTGTGATGCATTTCTGAAGATATGCGAGACATTGTACAATACATACTGCGCTTTAAATTAACTAATTGAGCATTGTTCAGTATATCATATAGCTGAAAATTGACAGGCTTCGACATTTCGTGTCGAATTTTTAGCAATTTTACGCTTACTACCGAAGCATCCGAGAGTTGCAACATCGAATAAGTTTTTAATTTTTCTAAACAATATTATGTCAACATTTAATTTTCAGGATAACCACACTTATCAGGTATTCTCTTCCAATGTGTTTTGTATATATATATATATATACATATATATATATATATATATATATATCGGCTACTATTGTAAAAGCATCTTGTTGGTTTCTAAATTGGTATTGAAATTAATCCTGCATGCATAGACTTTGCATACATTTACTCATCCATTTAGTCCACAGACTGGCTTCTTGGGATTCTAACTTGCTTTTTAATATTTTTGGTATTCAACTGTACTGTAGTTGTCTAAAATGAATTGTATATTGGAATTTTAGGCTTTATGAAAGTATTCTAATTTTTGTATATCATTCTGAGGGAATGGAAATACTTGGACATGGCAGATCTGCAGCTTTCTAATGTATTAAACTTGATTGTTTTACAAATGCAGTTAAATGTTATGTTCAATCAGTGTGTTTTGTTTGTTGCATTCATGATTTTTAGCGGCCATTTACAGACTTTATGCATTTTTTTGCTTTTAACAAATCAAATACATCTTGATATTTTTTTATAGATATTTGTGAAATCATATTCAGATGTTTTGTTTTTGTAACATAATTATTTTCCTTTGTTCCGAATTATTGCAAAGCTCGATCTTGTTAATTCATTTAGCACGAAAGGAATATGATATAATATATGCGCCATTATTGCGACGTTATTAAATATTGTTTGTATATTTGTATTGTGCCAGTGCTATGATTAGTATAGTTGTTTAGAAGCTTGTTTTTGGCAAATTTGAATGCATTCTACTGCTATCTTTCTTGGTTTTTATATTATTATTTCCTGGTTTTTCAGTCATGCATATCAAGGTGTCATAGGAGCAAGCTGTGAATTATGGTGCTTTGTTTCATAACCTCATACATGTATTCTCTGTTCATATCAGTGTAATCAAGATAGTTTTGATTACACTGATCACATGGGCCAAGGTTTCAAGTTAATATGTGAAGCTTCATTGCACATCGCATGGTGTGCGGCTGATTTTCTATATTTTTTTATTGTGTAGGCCTATTGTATTTAAAGTTTATATATTTGTTGATTTTTTGTTAGTTTTGGTTTTTTGCTACCTGTTTAAAAGTAATCACTGGCAATGCAAATATGAAATAATTGTGCCTTAAATTATTCAAGTATTCTGATTGTGTTTTTGTAATCGTATTGAATGCATCTGCTGCACCTCATCTGCCTGTTTTATACATTAAAATTTTGAGTTTAGTCGCCATTTTTATACGTTCATGCCTTGCGCTTCTCCAATATCTTGGCAGATATCTTATTGCAGAATATCTTTAGCATCGATAGAGAACAGTGGAAGTCTGTTTCTTAATGTAGTTCTCACTAGCAACTCGTGACTTTCTCTCTTGCAACATTTTGCGCGTGCTGCGCGTAGAACCTGAAGGCGGCTGCAGTGGCGCCCTCGAGCAGCTCGGACGGCAAGGGCTCCGACACCTCGTCCGTTCATCGTCGAGGAGAACCAGACGTTCTCTTCATCACGTTCAGCAAAGTGAAGAACAGTCTCGGCCTGAGCATCGTCGCCGCCAAGGCAAGTGTTTGTGGAGCATGGCTACAGTGGAATGACTAGTGAATTCTGTCGCATCGCTTATGACATCAGTGTAGCTATGCAGATTTGGCTAGTAACTTTTAACAAAATTTTGTGCCTTGTGGTTTCCTCTCTAAGAAGTGTATGAAAGTAGTTTTATGTATCTTGTGAACGAAATTGTCCCAAATTTGCTCAAATTCATTTGTCATGCATTTTTGAGACGAATATAAATATAGTATATTAATATACCAAATTATTCTGAAATTGATTCAAATTCATTTGTTTTGAAAATCATATTTGAAATGAACATTTATTTAATCTGCTGGCTGATTGTTTTTTACTTTCTACTGTCTGCTTATATTTCTGCGTGATAGGTTTGTGATGTTGTTTATGCGCGGTGAATGGTTGCAGGGAGAGGGTAACAGAGAGAAGTGTATCTACGTCAAGTCGGTAGTGCCAGGGGGCGGCGCTGCCATGGTAAGCATTTGTCACTTCTCATCTATAGTCTATTTCTGGCGGCCCTTAGATTTTTTGGCACCTTACTGTTCATGCATGTGAACTTTTACTGATCTCCTTTTAGGTTTGCGGAGTTTTTATTTTGAATTCATTGTACTGAAATTTGCTATAGCGTGTCATTCATACTCTTCTTTATTTGTACAATTACTCGCTTTCTCGTCATGATGTCAGTCAAATTTTTGTGCGATTAATTTTCGGCAAAGATTTTCAATTGATTTTTTGGGAGTTTCGAGTCTGGACTTTTGCTACGTTATAGATAGTGTGGTTGGGTTCAAATATTGTGTCTGTAGGACGGGAGACTGCAGGCAGGGGACCAGCTCGTGGAGGTGGATGGTCACAGTCTAGTTGGCGTCACTCAGGAGAAGTGAGTTTGAATTACCATTTACCTTTTAAGTGCAGCATTTTCTTCTTCAGTGTTCTGCCACATGGCAGGTCTTTGGTGTCCAAACCTTCCACCTTAGCCGATCTTTAGCCCTTCTCTTCATCTCTGCATACGATTCCTTCCCATGCAGGTCGTCTATCATCTCGATCGATGGCCTTCCCGGTCCTCTCTTTCCCTCCATTCCTCCCTCTATCGTATCTCTCAGCAAACTCTCTCCTCTCACTACGTGTTCCATCCAGTTTTTCTTTTTTTTATTATCACTTCCATCATGATGGAACTGATAATAAAAAGTGCAGCATATCTTTTATAAAAGCCAACTAATAAACAATTGAATGAAAATGATTTATAATTGTGAAGATTTTTGTTATTACTAAGATTTACTATTTTGAAGATTTCTTATTGTCCAAAAGACCACGGTATATATTGTGAATCTCCGCTTAGCAATTCCATATTTTGTAGTAATTTTAAATAATATTGACTGTTTCTTTATCAAGTCGTTTATGATTAAACGTGCGGTTACTATATTAAAAACGTTGCTAGAATCTCGCAAGGCAAAGTAGGCTTACTTGTGATTGGTTGTCAATGTGTCGCGTAACACAGTGCTGATTGTTGATTGACTGATGACACAGGGCTGCGGAGATGATGACTCGCACGGGGCCAGTGGTGAACCTGAAAGTGGCCAAGCAAGGTGCACTGTACCACGGTCTGGCCATGCTGCTGGACCAGACATCCAACAACAACCGAGGTTAGCGTTGCGCCGTGACGAAATAAATGGATGCGTCTCACCGTGACGAAGTAAATGGATGCGTGCGCTGATGCTAACACTTTGCTGAGCCACGCATTTGCTCATAATAGTAATACAATATTAACAATAATAATACAATATTAACAATAATAATACAATATTAACAATAGTAATACAATATTAACAATAGTAAAATAATATTAACAATAGTAATACAATATTAACAATAGTAATACAATATTAACAATAGTAATACAATATTAACCATAGTAATGCCAATAAATTTTTAATAACAATAATGATAGCGTGTACTGACTGTCCAGGCACGGGCTCCCCTGCCAAGCCGCCAGTCCCCGGGGGCCCCGCCACCCCCTCTGCCCAGTCTCAGCCGGACGCCAAACTTCGACCCAAGAGCGAGGACGTGTCTCGCTTCAACCAGCCCCCCCAGCTCTCCCTGGCCCACCAGCCAGCGGCCCAGCAGCCCGGGTCCCAGCCCGCACTGCAGCAGGGCTGGGGGGGGGCAGGGGGGCCTGCGTGGGGGGGCCAGAGGGCCCTGGTGCAGCAGCACGAAGCAAAGTCGACCCCGATTCTGCCCGGTCGGTTTTATATTTATTATGTCTTTTATTTTCCAGAACTTTGTTTATTAACATGTCAAATGCATTGTGGTAGATTGACAGCAGCATAAGCCAACTGTCGAAGGTGAAATATTCCCATATATACCCATAATTCCCAGTAAATATACCTCACATATCTTGACCCATTTTGTTTCATTTTTGTTGATTGTAACTTTCAAAGTACCATTCAGCTTATTGTTTATTGCATTGCAGGTTTATCTCCATACAAGCGTTAAATCTTTATATTTGAAATATGATTGAAATATTCTTTAAATATTCATGAGCGCTTTAGTATGCTGCTATATCCGTTTCAATTCTTAATGTTTATTTTCTGTCAGGCGCTCGTGACGTAGACCCGTATCGCCCCCCCAACATGGCCTCCCCCCCCGGCACACATCAACACCCATCGGGGGGGGTTATGGGGCCCCCTCACGACTCCCCCCTCTCCTCCTCAAGCTCCCAGCCCGAGCTGCACCGCCAGAGATTCGGCGGCCCCGGTCCCCCCCAGTACGCCCCCGTGCCCCTTCCCGGGCTCGTCGCAGAGGGCGGGGGGGGTCCATACGGCAAGATGACCGCTCAGTCAACGCCCAACATAGGGGGACCATACGGGAGAGACTTGGAGCCCCAGGCGGCTCCAAGGGAGCCCCCAGGGGGGGCCAGAGAACCTCCAGGGGGAGCCAGGCCGCGGTCCGAGGAGCCAGAGCGGCAGAAGGTGCTCGACTGGCAGCAGAGAAATCAGCAGATGCAGCAAGGCACTCCCAGGGGCCCTGCCATCGGGGCCGGTGTCAAGCCGATGGGGTCGGCCGCTCAGGCTCTCTTCCCCACTGGGTCGCAGCCACAGCCGGTTGGCTCCAAACCGGCACAGCCAGGCATTTACCCTTTGGCAAGCATGGAGGTGGTCAACGCGCCTGCGGGCGGAAGGGACACGACGCCGCGCGGGGGATACGAGGGAACGGAAAATTCCGCCGGGGGATACCCGCCAGTGGAAGGGGGGTATGGCGATCAGCGGAGTCAGTCACAGTTCATGAGGGGGGAGTACAAGCTTGCAATGGGGAGAGAGCAGCAGTATGCCCCATATGCACAGCAGCAGGAGCAGGGGGGGTACAGACAACCCCCTGCGGACGAGGGGGCGTATCGTCCACCCCCCCCTGGCGGGGTGAAGCCCAACGATCCATACGGCTACAGGCCCAGCCTGCCCTATCAGTCCGAGCAAGAGTACACTGCACACAAGCAGCCCCAGGGCTATGGGGGGGCTTCTGGCCCCTCACCCGCGGGCCAAGGAGGCTACGGGGGAAGGGTTCAGGGGTCAGGGCATCCTGGCGGCCACGATGGGGCTGTGCAGGATTACAGGATATCAAGCCAAGCCCCGCTTGGACCTGCTGAGGCGCAGGACTATCGTTCTGGTCCCCCACAAGATCTGCATACCGGGGGCTACGGTACTAGGCCCCCTGGTGGGCCGTACGGCGATTCGGAGTTTCCTCCGCCCCCTCCTCCCTCCCAGCTTGCTCAGTACTCAGCCGCTCGCCCGGGGGCTGTCTCGCTCTCTCCCACCCTTCCTCTGCCCCCCGCCGAAGCGTTCATTGGGCCCCCACCCCCTCAGCATGGGCCCCCGCCCCCCCAGCACGGGCATCCACCCACGCAACAGCAGTCGGCACCATTTTCCAGCAGCCTGGAGCAGAGGGCCCAGCCTGCTTTCCCTGACCAGGAGCGCGCGGTGGCCTCTTGGCCTGCCACCGGGCCCGGCCCCCAAACTGGGCCTGGCGCCTCGGGCCAGTTGGGTCCCGCGGCAAGGCCCCCGGGGGCCAAGCGACCCCCCCCGCCGATTTCTGCCAAGCCAAAGCTAATTCCAATTGACCCGGTGATCGCGAATCAGGGCGCGACGGGAGGAGGTGCGGGGTGGGGGGGGAACAGCGAAGCGGGGGCGGGGAGACACGAGGATGGGGAGGGGGCGCGAAGGAGGGCGGACGAGATACGGAGGCTGGAGACGCGCCCCTACTTGAGTGGGGAGGAGCAGGGCAGGCTGAAGCGACTGAGGGCGGAGGCTGAGTTTGAGACGCGAGCCAACCAGGCGCTGAGGGAGGGTGACTCAGATGCTCCGGTGAGTGCAACGTCAAAACTCAGAGTCTTTGATTCGTTTTCATATAGTTTTTTGTCTGCTTGTTGTTTGTTTATTGATGATGTCTTAAGTACAAGTGCGACGATTCAGAATTTCTGTGTCAGTTTTTAATAGCTAAGTTAAAATTGTTGTCTATAAAATTTAACGTTTTACAATTTATCTCTACATTTGAAGTTGCCGATAAATGTTCTTTCATGTTTTCAGTCGCGGCTTGTGTTTCAACGTGCCCCGGCATCAGGCGACCCAGTGAGGCAGGACAGCAGACTACAGGAACAACCAGAGCCGACCTATGCCAAGATCGACAGGTATGTGTGTGATACCTGGACTTCTGGAACACACATTTCATGCATCATTTCCATGCGATGAAAAACTGATTCATTCAAATGGCTAGATCATTCCAAAATGAGTATGATTTCTTACAACGGATAAAAAAGCACTAAGGCCTAGTTGTTCAGTAGGGAATTATTTGAATGATCCAGGATTATTTGAAGAACTCTCCAATATTGGCGAGTTATTTAAATATCTCGGATCTAATTTGCGAGATCTGATTGGGTCGTGATGTCATTTTTGTTCTGTGGAAGTTTAAAACCAAACAACTCTCGATTGAGCAACTGGGCCTAAGACTATCTTGAAGTATTTTTACAGCATTTGCATGAAAAATGCAACTCTTAGCTTGCAGGAAACAATCCTATTATAGTTATATAATTTGGTTTTTTTGCAGTCATGTGAGTTTTGTTTAAGATTGCAATTGATTGGTTCATACAATGTTTAATTGATTTTGTCTAAGTGCGAATGCAAATGTCATCTTGAATGAAAACAGCGTGTATAATATCAAGCATTACTTTATTAGTTAATGATTGGTGACCTAGTGACATGCCTGATTCACAGAAGCTGGAACCAAGCGCAGCCTCCGAGGATCCCGAATGTGACCAATCAGCCACCAGTTCAGTCGCAGTTTGCTCGCCCTCCGCCCCCCAACAATGCTCCGCCCTCCGGCCCCTACTCCGACACCAGGGGCCCTAACGGCGCTCTCAAGTACCCTCGTAACTACCCCCCCTATGGGGGCGAGATGGAATACCAGAGTGTTCCGAGTAAGTTTGAGGAGAAATCAAACGACGGGGTCGGGGGGCCGCCTCCCCTGCCTTCCATGCCCCCCCCTGAGGAAGGGTTTGGCGCCAGGGGTCAGGTGGGCTCGGAAAACAGCCGTGGGGTGGGATCGGGATCGGCTCTTCGCGCCGGAGATGCTTCTCTCTCACTCGGTAGGGGGCTCTTGTCGAAGCTTTCCTCTTGAATTCTATTGCTTTTTGGTCTTTTTTGTAAAAATTTCTCTCTTTGCAATGATGCTTGAAGATCGGATCGATTGTTGGTGATTTTTTACTCCTGTGACGTTAGTAATTTTAGCGGCGACTTTTTATTTTGAAAATTGACATTAATAGTATCGTATTTTATTTTACTTTTATGTAATTTTAAAATAACTTTGTTTGGAAGCACAAATGGCTGCTGCTGCATTTATTTGCCTATATTATTTGTTTGTCAGTGGATTCTTGCTATTTTCATAACTGCTATCTACTATGATAACTGCTAGCCCATGGCCTCGTCTGTCTTTGAATCTAAAATCGAATGCAAATGTCACCTTGAATGAAACTGTGTATATTGCTTTCTCGATATTGATTGGTGACCCAGTAACCCAGTTCTAAAATCCTTGACCTTGCCCTTGATCATGTTCTTGACCTTGTTCTTGACCTTGCCCCAGGGGGCCCAGTGACCAAGAAAAGTGTTACGTTCAACGAGAACATCGCTACCCAGTACAACATCGTTCGCTCGTACGGCTCCACTTCCTCTGAGAGCTCTTTCCCGCAGTCCCCCGAGCAGGGAGGGGGTGGCTACTTCCCCCGGGGGGGCGGCCAGGCCGGGGGGGAGGGTAACAACGAGGGGGAGGGTCAGCAGTACGAGGGATATCAGAAGCCGTATATGCAGCAGCAGCAGGCGTATCGGGATACTAATGAGCCGTATCAGCCACAGCCGTATCAGCAGCAGCAGCAAGGGGCACTTCATAACAGGCTGCCGCAGCAGTATCAGCAGCAGCCGTATTCGAATCAGCAGAGGGATGAAGCGAACGCCGGCTACGCTTCAGCTGGTAGCCGATTCCCCTCAGGGCCAGCCGGGGACCGAGAGCCCGACCCGCAGTATCGGTACGCCGCACCGCAGGCGAAGCCGTATCGTCCAACAGCCGGGGGTGGGGACACGTACCAGGGTCAGTGGGAGTGAGAAGGAATAGTTTGATAGATGATTGGCGCGAGATACAATTCAATGATTGAACGTGGAATAGGATGCAAGAGGGATTGGCTAGAGGCTAGATTGGATGAAGCGATACGATTGGCTGGAGCTAGATTGGATAGAGAGATAGGATTGGCTTTTGTGAACTGTTGTTATGGTTACGTTGGATGATATCGTTACCATGACAACAACACCAAACATACATACAAAGCAGATCGTTCGTTGTTTGGACTCGTTTTAGTTTCATGCGATCAATGCGTGAATGAAAGTTGATAGAAGCATGGATCGCACTTCGATAGTGCTCAACTTGAACAAATGAACAGGTCCCTTGTTTGACAGACTGAGCAGTGTTGATGAGAATGCTTGTGTAATATTAGGCCTATAATTGACTGAGCAGCAGTAGCATATCTGAGTCATTAGGGATGCGTTGAGAGTTTTCTAAGAGTTTGAAGGAACTTTGAACTTTTGACCAACTATCGTTTAAATAGATAAATTGATATAAAGCAATGATTTTCGACATATGGCTTAATTTCTCGCCCGTTGCATCTCATCGAGCAGCGAAATTAGTCAAATAGTCTAATGGTTTTTACGCAGCGAGGTAAAACGTGGAATTTTATTGTTCAGCGTCGTTTTTTCATTAGCTGGTTTCGAGAATGCTAGTACCATTGTACCAATGGCGTTCAGTGTTGATTGTGACCATTCGCTGATATGGGACTCGCATACTTTCTCCTACTGCGTGACTGATAGCACACCTGTAGGTCGTTACAGTGGGATCACATAAATTAATTTTTAAAGCGTTTTGAACTTTGACTGATTGATCGTGTTACTGGTAACATTTCGTTACGTTAATTTCTAATGCTGCTTGATGCAACGGATTGTTGAATTTTTATTGGTTTCAAATAACAGATTTTATCATACGATAATTAAACTCGCTATATAGTTATAGCGAGCGAAAAGTATTTTGTTGCGGTTTGTGTTTTCTGTAGTGTAGACATTCTGGTTTTCTGTATTGAAATTTTCTTTATAATAGCTCGTTGCTTAATTTTATCTACGAATGTGTGAAGTCTAATAAAGTTTTGATTCAGAGAATCATGTGAGCTGGTGCTATTAGCTGTTGTTAGTGTTGAAAGCTTGACTGTACGTATTTTAGGGTAGTGTTCGTTTTAAAGCTTGTTTTAAACCATTTAATACTGAGGATAATGTCTACTGTAAAACGATTGTATTAGGAATAGTTTGAAGTTGTGTAGATCGTAGTGTAATGTCAGCAGGTAATCTATATTTTATTATTTATATCTTAGAAGAAACATCATCGCTTTAAAAAAAATAGATCATTGATTGAGGGTAATGATACTTGTAATTTTATCGGAATATTTAGCCTCGGATGCCATGGAACCACGAGTCAAAAAGCCACTCCTGTAGCTTTGAACACGTGTGCAAAAAGCAATGGTCTATGCATGTAGATATGCATGTAATTATGCATGTCAATGCCTGATTTCTGAAATTCTGTAGACCCTTGTGTATGTAGTAAACAGCAAACTGCTTTTATAAACTCGCATCCCTGTATAGCGAAGGTAGTCCTATATACCAGATATTTTAAGTATATTTAAAGTAACGCTATTTATTATCTCTAGCTGCATATCAGTTTATATAGCTATTAATACCATCGCTGAGATTGCATTATGTGATGAAAATCATTGAGTACATAAATAATTAATGCTGAATTCTTGTTAAATTTTCCCACATTCAGACTGCTGCTGTATCGACTTGTTTTTTAATCATGAGGAATTTTCGTCATCCTGAAAAATTTACGTTGTAATGCAGTTATATAATAATAAATTTCAATAATGGTCTATTCCGATGCAGCGATACATTTATGATTCTGATATTTCGTATCAATATTTTGCCTTTTCATATATATTCATTTTTATAACCGGAGTTACTGTACGCTATAGTACTGCAATGAGAGGAAAAACGTCTTGCAGAGGCCTTATTTGTGCCCGCGTTTGTGCATATCGGTTATCAGAACTTTTATTGATGTCATTGCTAGAGTTACTGCCTTGTGCCCATTGGACGTTTCACAATGGGTCATTGGCCTATTTACATTTACGTATAGATGATTATTGTGCAGAACGATTCTTTTATTGATCATGATGGTTGTGTGAGTCTTGCATGTGCCACTATATCGGCAGTATTTTTGAGGATGCTTGAAAAAATTCCATCTCGCAAAAGTTACTTACTGATGGCTGACTGTCAGTTGGTCAATTTACGAGTTGGCTTTTCTTCGCCGAGTTGCTTGGCAGTGTGCAGTGGCTGTGGCTGTGCGCATTGCAGCGTTTTAGATGTAAATCGCGTTTTTAGTCTTTTCATCAACTTCACGTTATAATAGTGATTTACATGCAGAGATAGTACTCGCCATGCTGTGTGTAGGATCGAAATGCATAAGAAAAATACAGAACCGGACTGTCTTCGTTAGTGACACACGGTCCTTAATTTAATTTTTTTCACTTCTCTTAAACTTATTTATATTATTTACTGGCTTATAACTCGTCTAAATGAAGTTGTAACGTTCATATTATGTAACGATTATAAACGCATGGCCATACTTGGAACCTGCTATAGTTTAAGTGTGATTTTATGCGTTAGAAATTTTGCATTTTTCATACCCTTTGGCTGAAAAAATTTCTTGAGTTACAATAGCACTGCATTGGGCAACAGGACATTAATACTAGCCTGCTCGTTAGAAGTTTTAATACTAGGCAGCCTATCAATGATTTAAATCGGCAACAATGGTATAGCCTAACTTGTCACAAATGGAGGAAGATTGTAGAAGTTTTTAAAGTTAAAGTTTTTAAAGCAATTGTAATTTGTAGCGCAATATCTAATGGTCATTTTTGAACCACCTGCCTTGTATCGGTTTTTAACACTCGCTTGTTTACAGCCTTGTCGGCTGAATAATTAACACTGTTGTATAATCCTCGTTTCTGTAGTGTACTAGCCTGTTCGTTTTTGCTTGCAAATTATTTTATCATATCAATCGATTGCAGCTGATATTAATTGTTCGTATATATCGATTAAAATTTGTTAAGCGTTCATTTTGTGTTTTACACTGTTGGTATTCGGATAAGCTTGGTTAGAGCCTAGTGTGAAGAAAATGAAGATATTTTGCTGCACGTTATTTTTGGCGGTTTTACCTCTCAAAAATTTTGCTGCATTTACGTTTTGCGTTTTGGGGACTGCCCATTAAATAGCTTCCGCTGCCTTATTTTTGCGGCATATAATTTTTGCGAATTTGCCTACTTTGCAAAAATTTGCAAAAATGATAAACTTTTTCATGTAGGCTAGTATGGAGAAATATGCTCAATGGAAATCCCCTGAGATTTGCTACGCCTGCTGTAGCTTGTTCCAGCACTGCAGCTGGTTAGCCGCAGTGCTGTTTTACTGCAAACTGCATGGAAGAACGTCATTCTATGCACAACTGTCTGTACATGTCCTTGAATTTGCGCACGCACCGTAACATCTCTGACACCCCCGAGCCCCTATAGGCCGGGGAACAAGGAATTGGCTTGCAGCCCAGAGGTCACCGGGCGCGTCGTTAAATGCGACTAAAGAAGGGGGAGCGATTCTGTGCCGGCTGTGTTGCACAAACCGGACTGTATATAGCCTTTGTGCTACACATCTATACTTTTTCCTAAAGTACTTCTTTAAAAGAAACTGACGCCCTCTCAATGTACCTGTACCTGCCTTTCACGACCCTCAATGAACCCCTAATGCAATGCAACAGTCCGAGTGCTGCGTGCTTGGCTGTGGTGTATTTTCGTTTTTCATCTGACGCAGAATCGATCGAGGCGAACCTGGATCCAGATTAGCGCCGTGCTAAATCTGTGTCAGTAGCACACGGTGGCGGATCCACGGGGGGAGGGGGGGGGGTGATGGGGGCAATGCCCCCCCTTCCCCCTTGGAAATCCTGTTTTCTTAGTTTTACCCCCAACGATGATCATTTTTGAGGTTTTTCATTTCAACAGCAATTTTGTGAGAAAAAGAGATCAATCGCCCCCATCAAGAAATATTCTGCATCCCACTGGCAGCATAACATGGAAAATTTTGTTTTGGTTTTCAATGACGCATTCTGTCATAAAAATGGACATTAAACGCGTGATTAATATTTGAGGATAATTGTCATTAAAAGTAATTGCTTTTTCAAGTGTTGGGTTTCTAAATCATTGGCTACTGTATCCGTTACTAGCGGATGAAAAGTGTGTTAGTAGGTTGTATCTTTAGCATGAGTGCCACTCGCATTGTAACCTACCCTGCATATAGCTATTGGCGAATAAATGACTGGACCCAATAGAGCCCGCTACTAGGCATTGATACAATCTGGTATCCGCAGTCATTATTAATATAAAATGAGTAGTAACTTACATGATAATGTCACTGATGAGTAGGGTTGCCAGACGTCTCTTATTTTAAGGGACGTCCCTTATTTGAGGCCAGTTGTCCCTTGTTCCTTATGCAGGGCATAAGGGACGCCAATTGTCCCTGTTTGGGCCTAGGCCTAAGCTTTTATCATCCGATTACAATAAAACAGTATTTTTTGAAACATTTGACCTGTAAAGAACTAAATATTATCTCCTAGAGGCGCAAATCATTCATATTTGACTATAGATCTTGTTATATTAGCGCGTAAATCACTGGACAATTTTTTTTTTAACTATATGATGTTATGTAGTGAAAAACACGCTATGTTGCTTATGCAAAACGAAAAAATTGCATCCTGCATGCTCAATATTTTGTGTCTCTTATTTGAACTCTGAAAATCTGGCAGCAACCCTACTGATGACTGATGACTGATAAGTGATGACAAAATAACAAAGTGCTCGCCACTGAATGGTAGTTTGTGCATTAGCATCCCAATTACCCGCAAAAGATAAATTATGATTGAAGCCTATCGGATTTCACTAGTCATTTCAGATAACAGTCATGATTTCTGAAAATTGATAGCGCTTTGGCATCTGGTACCGGTACATGTAGTACATTGCCACTTGCAGTCATGTATTAATTATTTTTGTAGGCAACAGCGGCAGCCACAGCGGTTAACATGCTCTGTATGGTGCGAACTTGCCGATGTACGACGCTTTATCATACCGACTGCCGCGCGACTTCAGCGGTTTGAGCGCTGCAACGTCTTACATTGCGACACTACACGCGCACCGACCAGTGGCGACCCTGGGAGCGCGCGAAACGCGTGCGTGTAACCTGGATCGATAATGAGCCGATCTAAGAATAGCCCCCGTTATAGCGTTATTTATCGCTTTTGTGCTTTTGACTATCAGTCGCACTACCGATCCTAAAGGAACGATCCGCAGCAGCAGCCATCTAACGATGCGCATTGATGGTAGCTATGCACTTGAATGCACTATGTGCGCATCAGGAGTTAAAAGATGACATTAAGAGTTAAGACGTGACCACTGATATTCTATGATCTCGTGCCTGGCGGGCGAACATTCAAAGTCTCGCGCAATCGAGGAATAGTTCTATTTTTAGCGCTTTTTAATTGGATTGTTTTAAAGGTTAACCTAAGGGTAGGATCAGGTTTGGGTTAGGAGATTGACGCTTCTAGGTTGAGGTTAGTGTGAGATTAACGCTTAGATCTGATTTCGGTCTTTCGGACAATATTAATCAAACGCGCTCGAAATAGCCTCGCATGCGGGTTAGGTATTGTATTATTGCTGTGCTTGCCGCCTGGCCAGTGGCCAGCCTGTAGAGCTATGAGTAATCCTCTCAGCCTCGCTGGCTGACATCAGCCGTCAGAGGCTGCTTGTTATTGGATTAAGAAGCTCTTTGCTCTAGTGAAGGGGGAGAGACCCTTATCATTGCGTGCCTTAGCTCGAGTCGGATTCGGCGTTCAAATGCTATGGGTAATACGAGCTGATATGATGGATGTTCTGTAGTGATTATAACGTTATATGATAGGTCTCTAATACATGCGTAACACGACCTCATCCCCCCCTTCGTTAGTCTACTGGCTTCGCTTGAGGAGGGGAGTCTACACAATGCTGAAACATTGATATAGGCCTACAGCGCAGCATAATGCCTATGTCATGATCACGTAGGCCTGTAGGTAGGCTACTCTGAGAGCGGTATAGGATAATAACCGTGTAGCAGGCTAGCATAGTCGGCCGGCCCGTGAATGGGTTGAAGAATATTAAGCTCACACAATGGTATTTAATAATGAGCGTAGTGGAATACAGTAGATCGGATGATTGTCTTTAGACCTATTGATGCTAAAAACTCCCAAGTGCAAGCTATACTGCTTATAGCTTTTTACTGGTCATTTTGGCAGTTCTTAGATCTAGGCTAGTGTGTTCAGCACTCTACAATGAAACCTGATTCGAAATCAAATTATCAAACTGATTACAAAACGGATAGGCGTACTACTGGACCTCTGTAAATGAACGATTTCTGGAACTTAGGCAAAATTTGAATGCTCTAACTTGCTAAGCCAGTGATTTTATTTTTTGTTTATTGCGGTTAAAAAATCATTCTTATAATTTTTATTAACTTTCATAATTGTGTGGAGACGCTTAAAATGCCTCATTGGTTTTGATGCATTATAGTGAAGAAAAATTCTGAAAAGGCTTAAAAATAGCGCCATGCCAGACAGACTCGTCGAGGTTTGCTGCGTGTCGAGGAAGAGGCTGGAGTAGATGCCTTGCTAAGCAAAGTCGCAAGGTCGCAGGTCCAAGTCGCAAATTGCACTTTACCTAAAATATCTGACTAGGGGTTAAGCCTGTAGCACCATATCTGGCGCCAGCGTTGTAGTCTATGTAAGTGTGTAGTTCTAGACGTAGTTCTACGCCGCCTACTGCACTTAGATAAAAGGTGAAACGCTTTCGATTTACGAATTAAAGATGTCATCATTCTCATTTGTTACGCAGTTGCATAGAAATCTGAGTGGATTTATCTGACTGGTTTGTTTCTTTAGCGATGCACAACTGAACGTTGAGGGTCATGGCGGTCGCAACCCCCCCACTATCCCGCCAGACTTCTACCCCCTCGTCTGGGGGCGGCGACGTCCTCGACCGCCTCTCGCTAACTCGACTCAATGCCAGCACTGACAGCGGCGACTACGAGAAACCCCCCAGATTTGAACCGACCTTCGGCGCTCCTCCCACGTCACGACGCCATGGCAAGAACTCGAAACAAGTCACGGCCGACGCGCGCCGCGTTCTCGACAGATTTCTCCGGATCGCTGACGAAATGTCGCGACATCGGAGGGGCGGGAATTCTGGGATGGATCGAGGGGGCGAGGGAGGGGCGAGCGAGGGAAGCGAAACGGAGCACCAGTACGCGATCGTGGAGGAGATATTCCGCGATCTACTGCCGACACCGTACCAGCCAATGGGATCGGACGACGACGCCGAGGCAAAGGAAGCGCAGGAGTTTGTCGATAATTTTCGTCGGTTGATGTCCGCTGAGTCAGACTACGTCGACTGCCAGATGCTTGCATCAGCCTCCGCCACCACGGAAAGCGGAAAGTTTGACTCCGGCTGGGCGGAGCGCGCCGCCGAGGAAAAAGCGGCCGTTTTGTTGAAGTCGAAAGCCCCGCGACAAGGTCACAGTCCTCCGGGAGCGGTCAAATATGCCGTTCGACGACTCACTGCGAAGGCGATTGTAGAGAAAAACACTCCAGGCGGTAGCAACGCTAAAATGAAAGCAGGGAAAAAGAAGAAGCCAAAGATGGCTGCCGGGGAGGGAAGTTCATCCTCTAGTACAGAGGATTACGAATTTCCCGACGTAGAATTGCTCAACCGAAAGAAGAAGAGTGGATTTAGACTCGCCATCGAGCGGGTGCAGCAGAGCTTTCGCCGTCAAAAAAAGGATGATGGCGCGGGGGGCGTGGGAACGCCAACCGTCGCCCCTCGCTGGGCTAAAACCGACGTGCCCCTTCCGGCGCCCCCGGATTGCCCCTCGTTCGCCAGCGCGGAGGGGCTGTGCGCCAGAGTGGGGGGGGCGGGGGAGCATCGGGGGTTGAAGGCGACGTCGTCAGTGTCCCCTGATGGGGGGCTGGGCGCAAGATTGGGATTGGGGGGCGCGGAATTGGCGACAAAATCTCCGCTGCCGTGGGTCAAGAGGTCAATGAAGGAGGGAAGGGTGAAGGGGGGCGAGGATAGGGGAGCGAGGGGGGGTGACAACGGTGGGATATTTGACGGGATACTCAGGCAGTTTCGAAAGGGCAGCGCTAAGCTGCGTGGAAAAGGCTCACGGGGTATGAATTAAAGAAATATCTGACTTATTATCAGTGTTGAAACCATGCGCATTTTTATAGTGGCATCACTATGAATTAGGTTTCAAAAATTTGGTTATTGTTTTATATTGTGAAATGCAATGAATTGGAAGCTGAATTATGATTCCGCCTCTAGCAATGTCAGGCATTCTTCTTATCTTGTATCATTTGTTGTATGTACAGTATAATTATTTAATTTCAATAACTTCAATAATAATTTTTGTGAATAATTTAACATTATAATGGCTTTCACATTAAGTTACAAAGTTGAAACTTTCAAAAATGCAGATACTTGCAAAAATGACATAAATGGACTTTGTAAAAATGAGTGTTACATTTTGTACAGTTGGCAGTCAGCGCAGTCACTCGGCAGACAACGTCTCCATACGCCCCCTCTCCAAATATGATCGCAAGCTTCTCGACCAATTTAAGTCCGCGGCTGAACCACACCCTTCCGCCGCACCCGGAGGGGGAACATACAAGAACAGGGAACAAGACTCGGCAGCGTACGACACCGACTGCAGCTTGGCGCGAATGCGCTGCCCCGTCGATCTTGCCACGCCGAGATTGCCGCGCGGCGGGTTGACCCGCCCGAGGGGGCGCCACTCGCTGCGACAGGGCATGACCCTGGAGGGGCTGGTCGTCTGTCGGCCGGGGGCCAACAAGATGGATGCCAAGGCGGGGGTAGGTGGGGGGGTGGGAGGGGGGGTGGCGCAGCTAGCGATGGCAGAGGATCCCGGGTGTGGGAGCGAACTGGCGGTTGACCAGGCAGGATGCAGCGATGAAATCGGTCAGTGGGTCTTGTGTGTGAATTTTTGTGAATTTAGCTAATTTGAGCATGAGCTTATCGAGTTACAGCAGGCCTTTGATGTTAAGCGGATAACTAGGCCAGGGCAACAGAGTTTTTCAATCAAGAGTTAAAATTTAATTTGAAGTCATGACGTCATCTCACCCAATCGGCGCGTAAAGAGCTTGATCAAAGATTTATTTAAGGCCATGTGATTGGTTTTACGGATATAAATCTTGGATTTAAAGTTCAACTCTAGATTGAAAAACTCGGCCTAAATGATGTTTTTGAATGTAATCTTTTTTGATGCTTTTGACAACTTCGACTGTCCTGTGATGTGCTACTGTAATTTTTGAATTGAATTTTCTGTAAATGTATGAATATTAAGACATCGTGCACTTGAAATGACAAATACGTAAGGCCTACACATTCTCAGTTCTAGGCATCCTATTTTGTATTTTAATAAGATAAATTTTAATGTTTCATCAACAATTTGTCTACTTGGTTTGATGCTATTTTCTTTTATCAGGCAAAAAAAATTCTCGTTTTATCCGCACCTCTTTAGACTCTGGCTGCGCTAAGCCTCACTCTGACTTTGAATCGCTCTTCACTGGTTACTCCACTCGTCCGTTCTCCGAGAAGTCCGAACGGGAGAAGGACGCTCTGCTGGAAAGGGTCGCCGAGGAACTGGCGGCCATCGCGGAGCGCTACACCGTCCGGCTCATGTCTCCCGAAGCCGGCTGTCCAGCGGCTCTGACAGGGAGCCGGAGCGCGTCGGCTCGTCTCTGCTCGGTGGCTGCGACCTCCACACCCCTCACAGGGGGTAGGTTTATTTTTTGAGCTTATTGTATTATGGGTCTATGGCGATTGCATTCAATTGTGACGAGTCTTCGATTGCGTTGAAGAATATGCTACCTGCAAAAGCGGAAGTTTTCTGAATACTCTGCATGTGTGGTTTGTTTGGTTGCTTAGTTCAGTAGTAATATATAGATATACATGAGTGCAAAGATTTTTTCGGTATCAAATATTGCTTAGTAGTTACGTTATTTTAAATTATTAATGTCTATTATATACACCATGTGCAAAGCAGAAATATGAAAGTTTGAAGACATATACATGCTATAATTTGAGTAGCAACTCACACCAACACAATTATTAATATTATTTAGTCTTAATTTAATAAAAGATCCAAAACAGGTAGTTTGTTGATATTGAATAACAGTCTAATTAACAACTACTTCAATTAACATGCATCGTTCGGTCTGGTGTTGGCGCAGAGCGCGTACTTCCTGTGATGCTCGACGCGCTGGTGCCCCGCGAGACTGGCGACGACCGAGCCGCCTCATTGGTCAGTGGTTTTTTATTGTAAATATATTTAGCATTATGAAACTAATTATTAGTTCTGACATAATTGATGCATATCGAGATGAATTATGTATTAAACTAATCGATTAGTCTTGATGAATAATTTATGCATCGACATTAGTTGTAATGAATACTATTTGGTACCTAGGCTATCTTTAAGATATTCGTTAATCAGACTGATTGTGTGATATCACTGATCTGTAATAATATCACTCTAATGACTAGAGCCTGCTTTTGTTAGTACTATGGTATTGCTATCTATCACTATTTCTTGCTAAATTCTGAATTTTTTTTTTTTTGTTCCATTGAAGCCTTATCTATCCTTACTGTGTTGTATTCTCTCTTTCATTCATTCTGCCTAATTTTTTGTTAAACTAAAATTATTCAGATTGTTATATTATGCTAGTAATATCATTGTCATGACATGGTTTTAATATCCTGATCGCCGACAGGCTGCAGCGGCTGCGGCCGGCTCGTCGCCGGCTATAGCCGAGGAACTGGTTCAGACGGCGAGCTACGGTCGGTTCGAGCAGATTGTGAACGCATCGGTGGGTGACGACGCGTCGGGCTGGCGTCAGATCGCACGCATGTTCCAACTGACGCAGTCGGCAGTGCAGCTGGCCGGCGTCAGCGCGACCGTGGTGCGGCGCATCAAGGAGAACACGCTGAGATACTTTGAGGACCGCTTCGCAGACTGGATCGTGGGGCAGGGCGGCTGGGTCAGTGTCTGTTTAGACAGAACGACAGAATTTGTGCTACACTACTCTGTGTGTAGCACAAAAGACTATATACTGTCCGGTTCTGTGCAAGGGAGACGACACAGAATCGCTCCCTCTTCTTTAGTCGCCTTTTACGACTCGCCCGGGGAGCTGTGAGCTGAAAGCCAATTCTTTGTTTTCCGGCCTGTAGGGGGTCCCTCCACTCTGATAAGGAGCCATAGTTTCACAAAATCTAACAAGAAAGCATTAACTTTTGCAAGTGACAAAAGTTTTTTAACCCGTCAATCGAAGCACTGAAGAACTTAAATTATTGCTTAGCGGCTGGGTCAGTATCTGCTCTGCTCACCGAAGACAAGCCTAGAACAAGCATGTATTAGCTCCTCCGTGCTGTAGATTGAAGGACGTTTTTAGCAAAATTGGAAGTTCATTTGAATTGTTGATAAAAAAATTGTAATTGGATATGTGTAGGCCATGACCCTATCTACTAATTTTGACGGTTATTTATCATTGGTTTGTCCCTTGAGACAAGCCCCACCCCCTTCATTTCTACACGTGCCTCGCTCTACAGCCTGTAGTGATGGACCTTAGATCCACTCACCTCTGACGGAGCGCTGGAGTAGTTAAGAAAATGTAAAAATGATGTACGGATGAAAAATTTAGTTAAATCTAATTTGAGAATGTTTTTTGATGTGGATGAAGATACCTTCTGAAACAAATGCCACGTGCATACATATCACGGCGTGCAGAATTAAATCCCACATACTTGTTTATGCATTTTTTCTGTAAATTTTTTGTTTAATTTCTTTTATCATTGAAGCATGTGATATTTAAGGTATATCAGAATGATTCATGCACATAATTTATATTAAATATATGGTATAAAGCATGTTTGATTATCTAAAAGTTTATCTATAAACTAGTTTTATCTTCATTCTTCATCGATCGCTTGTTTATCATTGTTTTTCTGTTGTTAGGAATCAATGGTGGAGGATACTAACACTGAAGCTGATTCAGAGCTCGATTAGAGGTCAGGTTGACCTAATTCACGTGGCCCGACCAATCAGAATGCAGGTTTTCCACTCAGGCTGACAATATTCAACACGGTTCTATCAATCGCTTCAGGTTCATCTTCAGAATGTCGGCCAGCAGTTATCTATCTGTCGTTATCGCACTCCCACCGGAAACTAATGTTCCGTCCTTCAAGCTGCGAGTTAAGCGCAGTAGAAATTTTTGAAGCGGCTCAAAGATTGTAATATATGCTAATTTTTGGATGCTCACCGCGCCTGCTCCCAAGTTTTAATACAATTTTTGACGTTAGATTCAGTTTTACTTCGATTTACGTTTGGATTTCGTTGGGGTTAGTTAGACAGGGTATGGGTTAGGTTTAGATTTAGGGTTGGAATAGTTACTTTGTGGTTATATTTGATTGATAATGCATTTAAGTTGCTATTCAAATGAGCCTGCGAATGCGGGGGGATGCTCCAAAATTAGCATTTATTACGATCCGTGAGTGCTAAGTGAAATTTAGGCGTTAAACATTGCTACACATTAGTTTCACCTATTCTCTATATGCCAGTAGTATGGAAGAAATTTAAAGAAGGACATAAAATATTTTTGCTTGCAGTTTGTTTAACAGTTCCATAAGCATTAGCTACGTCACGATTTTGTTGTGATAAAATTTCTCAGGGGTGATCACAGACTGACAAAATAGTTTTAAAATAATAAGATTTCAGAAAGTAATTGCTTATAATTTCAGGTTTGTTTAAAACCATCGTTTCGTGGGTTTGTGGTGTCCTCAGTGTTCTAGGTGCTACTTGGTTGGTTAGTGATAAATTTAGTTATTTTTTCAGTAGCGTATGTCATAGTGTGGATCTTTTCAGGTGGCTCCGTTGCCTGATATACATGCTATTGAACAACCTAGTGGTACTCTCTCACAACGATGGGAGCTATTTCACTTGCAATACTAAATTTTGTTTCACCTGCAATACGTGTATTGTTTCTTATTCCTATAGTAGCAAGCAGGGCCGTACAGTAGTCGATGAAGCAGCTTCATTTTCAGTTCTTGGCAACTTTTTTCCAAGAACTTTGACTAGCGCGTGACGTTTCACTTATTTTAGAATTCAGAATTCTGTGAACCAAATGGTCGATGGCGATATTTCTGTTAAGCTGTGTTCATCGAAATATTGTGTTCAAGAAGTAACACAGCGTGTAATGTTTTTATAAAATTAGGGCTTTTTGGTTTCTATTCGTTTTGTGTAGCTTTTTCAATGCATTTCGGTATTTGAGAGATGGCTTTTTCAATACGGTTCGTTTGTGCTGTCTAACTTCAGACATCCATTTTTGATTTTTTGTTTGAAATCTGCTATGATTAACGTGGGGTTTTATTCTAAATTATTTGCTATCGTATTAAGTATTTATTAATGTATGTATGATACTATTTATAAGGGACAGTTTTTAGAAATACGCAGCCTCTGAGAATCGAAACAAATTCCTACGGTTAAATTAAAACTAAAGTAGAAGCTAAGGCTGGTTTCAGTTTAATTTATAATATGATAATCTATTACAGATTTCACTTCAGAGGGTGAGCTGAAGTTTTTAACTAGATTGGTGTTAAACATAGAAGAGTACTGATACGCTAAGCTGAACAGGGAACATGCTGAGCTAAACTAAAGCAAAATAAATGCGTATTATGAGTTACTTTCTTGTGATGGTATATCTACTGTAGTTAATCTTTTATTTCTCTTATAGTTGACGTTTGCAATATCTTTTATCGTATATCATGTAACCATTGAAAAAACTAAGAAGCATATCTGATTTACAACAAGTTTTAAGTTCATTAGATACAATTAATTAGTTGTCCTGCGTTGTTCGTTATGCTAATTTGATTGCCTGCGTGTTAATTGCCGTTTTGTTTGTCTTTCTGATTTGTTTTCACATTTTCCGTTTCCAAGATACTTGCAGATATTGCAGTTCGCGTATTAAGTTTTGTTGAAATAGAATCGTCAAGCTTCAAAAACTTTGCATCAAGAAATTTATGGGGTTACACACTGCCCTTGTTCAATATTCAAAGCTTGCAACCTGGGTTGATGCATATCCATGATATTGTAGATTCATGTTTAAATAAAAAATGCAGATGCAAAATGTACTTTTAAAATGTTTTTTAGTGTGTCATTTTCGTTTTTTGAGAGGAACTTTTTTTCGTGTCATTTTATTTAGAGTGATATTGCAAAAGAAAACTTACTTTTATGTTAATTTTTTGTTTAACGCGCATTGAAGTTACAAAATAATTGTAATTATGCGTGACTGCGAAAAATCTAGATTATTATTCCGCTATAGCGTTTTGAGGCTTGAGAGTTTTGCGATTTGATTTGATTTAAAAGATTTTTCTGACTTGTTTATAAATGTGCTATTTGACATCCTTTTCGCCATTTTTATTCAAGTACAATTTTTGTCATATTTTTGTATGATTACGCTTTTTGTTTTAAACTGGAATCTCCATTCTTTTGGAATTTTAGATGACTGGTTTGTTGTGGGTAAATGGGAATGCAGTGCTGTATTCTCAGAATAAAAGTTATTTTATCAATGCAGTAGATGCGTTTCAAATGACAAATCTACTGCATCATGGGTTAGCTGATGATCTTATTTTTTCATAGTCTAGCTGATGCTCTTATCTATTTAAGGTATCATTATATAACTACACTGTCTCTGCTAGAACCTGGCTCTCGTACCAAATTTGAGATTGATGGTCCAAATAAAAATGTAAAAAAATCGAAAGACTAATTTTTGATTTGGAAAATTTATTTTGGATTTTGTAATGTATGCTTATTGTTTAAAAAAATTAAGTCAGATAATTGACTGAGGTGCACACTTGCCTAATTTGCGTTTGTTACATATTTTGCAAATTATAAGATGTGATTTGATCAGTGTGTGGATACTAGGTGCTGGTTTCTCCAACACGGATTTAATGGTGGTTCAGGATGTAGCCTATGCAAAAAGGTGGGTTAAATCTTGAACCACCATTAAATCCATGTTGGAGAAACCAGCCCTAAAACTCAGTTGATTTGTATCGTGTTTAACAAAATGCAGTGATGACATAGTGAAATTAGATGCATATCCCATTCTGTGCAGTTCAATTCTTGTTTCAATGTATTTCATGATTTTCTCTGTGTATGCTGTATAGGTGTGTGTATGCTGCACATAAGCATTACGTGCACCGAGCTAGATGACGGTTGCACTAATGTTCTAGCTGTGTTGTAGTAATTTTGAAGCCGTACATTATGTTTCATTGCGATTCTAGATAACTGTATGCAAGCTTAGTGTAGTGTATTTCAACAATTGCTGCTGCATTAAAAGAAGATTGATTGGTTGATCAATGAAGATAAACTCAATATTTAGCCGAATTAAATTATGGACCGTTAACAGGTGTTTCTAAATTTGTTGTGAAATTTGGTGTTGTCTAGTACCATATTGAGTTTCTTTAACTTTTATGTCTTATAGCAGTCATGTTAGTGTGGCAATTAATTTATTCAAACATTTAGAAACAAAGGCTGACATTTTCTTAAAAGATAACTCTTTTTTTAAAGTGAAGAGCGGCGTATTGTGAGTTAGGGCCTCGCTGTGACATGAAGAAAGAAAACCTTGAGTATAAACTGCATGCGAAAATAAATGAGAAATCCGGTTTGTAGTTTATTTTATTTTTCGTGCGCTGATTTGACCGGTACTTGTTTCGTTGCCATGAGTATCATGATTTAAATTTCATTTATTGTTTTTAGTTTGTGATGCTTCAAGAGAAGTCTTTGTTTTATAAATTTTTAAACGTTTTATTTTAATTGCTGATGAGTTTATTGACGTCATTGAGTTTTCTGTGCAATTTTTGTTTAATGCGTTACAGTATCTAAACAGTTAGGCTAAATTGGATTGCAAGTAGAAATTTGTATCGCATTCGTTTCATCTTCAAAGTCTCTGATATTATTCGTCCTTTTGACAGTTTTTTGTCAATTCGTTTGTATTCGTTACAATTTTTTTAAGTGAAAGTCTGAATATTGAAAAAAAACTTTTTATGAAACTTTACACTTTAATTTTTGCAGTAAAGTTGTCTTGTGAGGTAATTGTTATTCTGTTCAACCGTTTGCAGCAGAATGTATCACTAGTAGCAAGTATGCCGTATTTAAGAACGTATATTATAGCCCGACATAGATTAGGTTGTATATGCATTTGTCATCATTGTAGTCTCACGTAAAGCTCACCAGAGCATTTTGTTGTACTATGTGTCTCGTACTATAACAAGAGAAAAATGAGAATTTCTCTTTGTGATTAATTCAGGTACAAGTTACAAACAGAGGAAGGTGTACCTCTTGTTGTTATTTCAGTTTATTTGATTCTTTTCAGAGCAAGCCAGTAGGTGGCTGGCATGGAGCGATGTGCCTATAGTTGTATTCAGAGACCCGTGCACAACTGAAAGCGTTGAAGGAGTAACTTGCTGCAGCCGGATAAATATACAAAACGTTTCTCTGCTCTGAGGAGCTGGTATGACTGTAAAACATGAAATTTTTTCTGCACGCTATTTCTGCGGTTTTGACTCTGGAAACTTTTGCTGCATTTAATTTTCGCGTTTTTTGAGAACTGCTCGTTATAAATGGATTATGCAGCGTTATTTTCGCGTATGTAATTTTCGTGAGTTTGGCCGAATGACTTGCACGTGAAAATTTCATGTTTTACAGTATTTTTCAGTGTACATATCCCAGCTAACTTTTTTGTCACCGTAGTGTTGCTCCAGCATCGGCTTCAAAAATAAATTCAATTTTTTCATGGGATGGCTGTTGGCTGCAATTCAATTTTTGTTTCAGCAAATTCTCTTTAATCTGATGCACCACTGCCTCAGTCAACTATTCTATGCAAGACAAGAATGTCTACCTTGTCCTATTAATGTCTCATGTGTTTTGCCTCCAGTCCTTTAACTTTTGTGCACGGTTAGTCGTTAATTCAGGCGGATTTCAGAATTACTACAAGCATGCGCTGAGAGCCATGCACAACAATTGCAGCAAATATGTGTTGTTGTCATTATTCTAATTTTGGTCTGATTATCGTTGATCTGCCTTTTTACGTTGTGTGCCTAACCTGAGACTGACACCCTATATTAAATATTGTAGGAAAAAATATAGCCATAACGGTTTAAGTGGTATCACCATTCTATTAAGGTAATATTTATTATTTATTTTGTTCGTGTATCCTGTTTTGTTTCACTTCAAGTTTGAAATTTATGCTGACCAGCAAGGTTGACTCTAATAGCTGCGGTGGTGCGCCATAGCGCACCTCCAAACATGCTGTAGCGCTTGACGCTTGTAGCGCAGTGAATCAACAGAAAAAATGTAATGATTACAGTCGATAAAAAGGTAAATAAACCAGAGGAAACGTTGCTGATCAGATTTTATTAATTTATGTTGTTTTAATAATTTGTGGCTAATGTTAATTATCTACGGTAGGGTTGCAGACAATCAAATGCAAAAATAAGTGTAGGCCTACCTGTGTAGATTTTTGTTAACACCTCAATGGTTTTGCTGCGTTAGAGTGAAGAAAAATGATGAGAAGGCTAAAAAATAGCGCCATGCTAGACAGACTCGTCGATGCTCGCCACATGTCGAGAAGGAGGCTGGAGTAGATGCTTTGCTAAGCAAAGTCGCAAAGTCGCGATCACAAAGTCGTGGAGTCGCAGTGCAAAGTCGTAAAGTTTATTTTAACTAAAATATCCAACTTAGGGTTAAGGTGTGACTCATAATATTTAACTATTATCCTTTTGCTTAGGTAAATAATTCCTTGCATCTGAGACTGAAATTTTTTAACGAATAAGTGTAAGAACATGGTTTGTGGGTGTCGGTCTCAACTGGTCCTCGCTGCAGTATTTAGATGCTGTATTTAGGTTTGATTGCTCAGGCCTGGGCAGAGTTGCACTGGCCGTTTTACGCACCGACATATTTTTGATTCATACGTTTTTAGATCATTTCTTCATCACGCTATCTTGCATATCGCTGATTGCTGCAGCCTTTTGTTGGAGTCGCATGATGTCCGGTGTCGGTAAGACTGCTTTGGTTTCTATATGTTGATGCGAATTAGTTCTGACTTTTTTTCGATGCATAAGCTGTAGACTTTTGCGTGAAAGGTTTCTGTAACTGTCGGAGTCCAGCGTCAGAGCTATTGGTCTACGATCTAGGCTTTATTTTATGTGCTGTAATATTTTGAGACAATTTTTCCATTGTTATATGTCCATTATTCTTTAAACTTGGTTATGATTTGCAAGAACAATAATGTACTATGGTTAGGCTGAAGTTTCGTTTCAAGCTGTAAGTAATTTGCGGTGAAAATGCTAAATTTTATCAGCTAATTTTTATTGGCTGAATGAAAAATTTACTCGTATACGCATAAAAATTAATAAAATTTAAGTTTATTTTAATAAATCTACGCATATCAGAATTTATTTTGAACTCTGAATTGCTAGTCAAGTTGTATGTCAACATAAATTTTTGCAATGATTGGTATTGCAATGATAGGTTAAAAACAATAATAAGTTGCTGATTACTAAGTTGTAATGCTACTCCTGACTGTATCGGTGTGGTGCCTAAAAGCCGAATGCTTGAGACAAATCGCAAAATCCGAACTTAATTTATGACAATGCTAAAATTATCGTGCTACAATACTAGTGTAGATCTTAGTTGTCACCGGTGTAGGCTTAAGCCACTATACCAAAATGTACATTCACGCTTCTTCGTTTTGCTTCAATTCGCTTCATTGTGTTTGTTCATCGCGTAAGATTTTGCAGGTTTTCGACCAATTTGTGTCATGATGCTTGTTTTTCTTATTTTATGGCGCTGGTGTGTTTCGCCTAAATTACACATTTATACATTGGCTGCTTGCTAGAAGATGTTCTTTTTAACGTTCAAATTAGCCATCATTTTCGATCGCTCACAACTAGCTTCGCCTTTCTAAGAGCTATTATTTTGTTAAATAAATTGCCCATGCAGCTATATGCAGTGTATATATCAGGATTCTTCTTAACTACCAGTATAACTGCGATCAGTTTGCATTTGGTTAATAATGCGACGAACAGCAGTCACTGAAGAAGTTGTTACACAAAATTAGGTGCCCCTCAATTTTTAAATAAGCAAGTAGACAAAATTTATATTTTGATGAAATTATTTTAGGATTGTTTTGTGTGAACTCGAATCCATGTTCTACTGTAGGCTAATATGTTTAAGTCTTTATTCCTTGCAGGTCTGGCGTATTGTGTTGGAGATTAGTGTAATTTATGAACCAGTCTTTGATACCTTGTTTAATAAGCAGAAAAATCACTGGCTGCCGCAGACTTTGATCACATAATTAATACTAATAATAGAAAATAATGAAATATGAGCATATTTTATTGTAGATTTAACTTCTGCAAAGAGCGCAAAACTTAATTTCCGCAAAGATCGGAGACCTCTGGATTTTTATGATTAATCTTCATGTTGAAATCTAACGAAGTTTGTTATCTTAGGATTTGAAAATTAATAACGCATATTGCTTTATGACTCTTGAAAAACATTTTTCTTTAAAACTAGAAATTGTTAGAACATAATTATACCTGTAAACAAGTCAAAGAAGAACGTTGTCGTTTAAGTTCAAACATTAGTTGGAACACTTAATATAGGGATGGCGTGCTGGCCTGTCTTTCTCAATATTCATCGCTTTCCTTTGAAATTTGTGCCGTAAGATAGGAAATTCAACGGACATGCGTCCTGAGCATTTGCTTGAATAAATTTAAAGTATTTTGTTAAAAAAAAATTAAATAGTTTGAGTTTCAAAACTCGTTTGTTTATACCATAGCGTACCGCTGCAAAGTCTAGCCTGGCCTATGCAGGCTTAGCTGTCTGGCGTTCAAAAAGCCTGGCTAACCGTCACGGTCTGACTAGCTTATAGTTGTGACGTCATCGTGGAAAAACGAACAGCCGCATGCAGCGCAGTGCTTCAGGCTTTCTCAACATTGAGCTCCTAAACGAGCAGCTTTGCGGTCATTCGGGGTCAAGCTGGACTTTATTCAGAGGATAGGCCTAACTTAGGTCTATTATAGTTAGGCGTGCGCCTAAAAAATACAAGTACATTTTAAAAGAAATACATTTCAAAACCAATTTGATTCTAAAATTCATGTGCTCACTGAAGTATAGTATAAGGACACCGTCACGGCATAAAACACTCAAACTATGCACAAATCCACGCAGGAACAAAAAGAACTTCAACAAACATCACAAATAATCTTGTGCAGCTGTGCTACACAACGAAACAAGGACCAGCATACATCACTGCACAGCATGAAATTTTCGCGTGCACGTTATTTTGGTGAATTTCGTGAATCGGTCAAACTCACGAAAATTACATGCAGCGAAATTAGCGCTGCAGAAGCTATGTATATGGGCAGTCCTCAAAAGCACAAAAATTAAGTAACGCAAAATTTTTGAGAGACAAAATCGCAAAAATTACATGCAGCAAAAATTTCATGTTTTGCAGCAATCAACAGCCTGCGTCACTGGAGCTGGGGTAAGAGTTGCCAACACTGCGCGGCGTTCCCTCGCTGCACCGCCAGGGGGAGCTAGCGCTGCTTTAGGAAGGCGATGGCACACCTCAATATGTGCTGTTATTCTTCGACCAACCTCGCTCATAAACGCCAGGCCTGTCTCTCCCCAAGTACCAGCCAGCAAAGCGCTTGGCCCAGCGAAGCGCATGGCAGAGCGCTGAACCACTCGCCCAGGGAGCTCTGGGGTGCAAGCCAATTCCTTGTTCCCCGGCTTGCAGGGGCTGCAGGCCCAGCGAATCGCATGGCAGAGCACTGAGCCACTCGCCCGACCCAGAAGCACATGACGCAAGCAGACGTCTGATGTGCTCTCTTCGGCTCCAGTCCATAGATCCATCGTCACTGTACGGAAAGTAGAGTCCTCCCGTGCCCGCTGGGCCCCCACCTCTGCTCCCACAGTCACCATGCCCCAGTGACCTCCACGCTCCCCCAGTGACCCCCACGCCCCTCTTGTTACAGAGAGGTCAGGGACAGATTCTGGCTGGGCAGGAGCAAAGAGAGGAGAGCAGCGGCACCGGCAAGGGAAGTCAAGCGGACGGTGTCAGCAGGACACGCTGCAACAAATAGAAAATAACGCGTGGAAAAATAATCCGTTTAAATAGATCAAATAGTAGTTGTTGAAAAATTACAAGAAATCACAAAATTCGAAAAAATTACAGCAAAATACTTATTATAAACTAAACCGCCTTCATCATCCAACAATGCAAGGTACAGTACGATACTCAACTGCAATGTACAGGTAATTTTAAAATCCCTCAAGTTTTTCCAAACGCGCATGTAACAGTCCCTAGCGCACCATACCACGCAATCAATATTATAGGAGCATACTCAAAGATAACAATATAATGGTGCGATATTAACAAAGGCTGGACTCCCAGCACATCACGAGACCCCCCCCCCCGCGATACCCCAGCCTCCGGTACGTGGAACCGGTCCAGCAAGGAAGCCACTTATCTAGCATGCCTGACACCCTAGCCAAATCAAACATCTAAAAATTCAAAAGTACAGAATACATTCAAACAATCAAAAATCATAAAATTTTAACTAAGCGAAAAATGATATGCCATCACCATAAAGCTGTAAGTGCAGAACTGAACCAGTGGCGTAGCAAGGTTTTTGGGGGCCCTTGTGCAGACCTTCGGTGGTGGGCCCCTGGAAACCCCCTTCGATTTCAAACAAAAAACGCTGGGCGCTGTTGCGATATTTACATATTTCCCAGTTTCGCACGCGGCACCCCCTATCATAAATTAACTAATATTACTAATTAATTAT
>JAQIWG010000007.1:0-69899 GCA_034695025.1 Chamaedrilus cognettii | reverse complement strand
CCCAGATAGAGCTTTCAAATACCTTTCATTTGATATAAAATTTATTGGTGTAGCTCCCATAGGAGCTGAGATACAAGCGTTTGATTCGTTCGGGTCGTCGCGTTTAGGTCAAAGTTCGTCGACCCATATCTCGAAGACCGGTCGACCAAAAAATCCAAAATTTGGGATTATTTTTTTTTCCACCAAACTCGACAACTGTACCAATTTTCAAGAAAATCGGAGATGGTCGTGTCAGATTTGATTAATAACTGTGTTGATTTTATGTGGAATCCCCCAACAGTAGAATAGTGCTGGTTTGCAGTGTCTTGGCTGATTGTGACAATTCATTCACATTCTGCTTGGTTTTATTTATTTATTTAAACTTTTGAGTTCATAATTGATTTTTTTGTTTTGTGTGATTCTGTGCTGTCGTTGAATTGTTGAATAAAATACATTTATTGTATTATGGTACCGCATTTCTGTATATTTGACCCCTAGTCAGATATTTTAGTTAAAATGCACTTTGCGACTGTGACTTGCGACTTAGCAAAGCATCCACTTCAGGCTTCTCCTCGACATCTACATGTTGCGAACCTCGACGAGTCTGTCTGGCATGACGCTATATATTTTGAAGCCTTATTCATCATTTTTCTTCACTATACTGCAGCAAAACCAATGAGGTATTAAGTCAATAAAGCTGGCTCCTTTGATAACTCTTTTTAAGATACTAAATTTAATTAGTAGCCATCTTAAAACTGAATTATAGTGTTACTGTACAACTCGGTTACAACACAGATAAATTTGTCATGATTGTGTGTCAGTATTTTTTGTAACTTCTTTGAATTCAACAATATCTGAACTAGATCTATAATTCACAAATAAAAATGAATATTGTTACAAAGTTTTTAATCAAAAACGCTGCACAATATACTGACTATAATTATTCCAGATAATTGACAGATAAAATTTACTGCTAAATGAAGTATTATATAGTCAACGTTAATACTACAACGATTGTGAAACCTACAACCGAATATTACGCACGGCAAATCATTTAAAAATGGTACCGTTACTTCATAAATAGTGAACTATATCGCGCAGAAACTATTTACAATATACACAAATTTATACCGAGGCGGCTAGTCACTTTCAGCACTCCTACCCTCTGAAAACACAGGATCTTCATTTACAAAACTCAAGCTACTGTAAACATAAAATTTTTGCTTGCATGTAATATTGGCGAATTTAGCAAATCGATCGAACTTGCAAAGTTACTTGATCGAAAACAATGCTGCGTATTAAGTTAGTATTTATGGCAGTTATGTCATGGCATTTAAGTCAGTCCTCGAAACCACAAAAATTAACTTCAGTCAAATTTTTAAGAGGCAAAACCACCAAAATGACGAGCATAAATTTTTTTACGTTTTACAGTACACAGCATAAGCATGCAATTACACGGTAGTTACGGACAACAGAGGATTGTTCGTCTTCCCGTGGTTGTCTCTGCTGCCGTGAGCAAGCAGTTCCTGGACTGTGGTGAAATCATCCATAGTCCTCCTGCCTCGCTGTCGCGACATCTTCCTCCGACTCAATTCGACGATGTTCGGCGGCGCCATGTGGCGCTGCATCGCGACCACTTCCTGTTGCAGCGCCTGCGCTTCCCTCTCGCGTCGTCTGCTCTTGGCGCGCTCCGCGTGACGCTTGCGCTCCTCGCGGTTCCAGTATCGACCGGTCTTCAGTTCGCTGGCCGCGTCGTCGTCGTCTGTCGTTTGACATCGCCTCTCGTGCTCGACACGCTTCGCGCGCTCCTTCAGCAAGCGATTGCGCACGGGTCTGCGCGTTATGTAACGCGTGCCATCCGCACGCCGCTTCACGACCCACTCAAGCTCTTCCGCTTCCTTCCCCATCTGCACATCATTGCCATTACTTTCCAGGCGCATCTCGCACGATCGTTCATCCGCCGGAGAAGCAACTTTTTGTTTTTCGCAGAAGTTATTTTCCGGATCGCGTTGCTGTGGCGAGCCTGTTTGCCAACTTTGATCGCTGAGTTGGCGCGTGAATAGTCGCTGCTGAATGCTGATGGTGTGCTGAAGGTTTGCGCGGTTCGTGTACATGACACTGTCCAGCGCGCACGGAGGCCGGAGCGGCGGCGCAGGCTGTGGTATGCGCGTCTGATGCGCTTTCCCCTGAGGCTTCTCCTCGTCATCTGTCTGCGACATCTGACTAACACTCCGACGCCTCGCTGAGTCCACTGCTACGCGATTCGGTGATCTAATCGTATCCTTATGAACAGATTCATTTGACGCATCCAGACAGCGCGTGTAGCGTCCGCTGTCGTCGCTCTCCGACACGGAGTGCGAGAGTACCGAGTAGGGGTTCCGTGTCACGGGAGATTCGGGTGACGCCAGCTGCATGCGCGACACATGTGAAACCGAACCATTCCTATCACAATTTACATCACCGTTAATCTGCTTGCTACAATCAGAACTTGATCTCTCAAGGATGCAAATGTGGTCAGCAGCGACAGGCTGATGACGTTGCTGAACAAGAAAGCCATCACCGGGCGCAACAACCACGGGTCGAAAATAATCCCGTCTCGTTCCCATTCGCGGGACCTGCCTCGAACTACGAAACTGACCGGCATTCAAAACACCATCCGCATCATGCTTAGCAACTGTATCTTGCGAACCAGCAGTTGCCTTATCGTATTGCCGCAACTGCAGCCTGCTCAACTGATCGTACAACCGCTCCTCTTCACCAGTGCTTTCATCGCTTCCAGCTGAAATCACGTTGCTCCCAGCGGCCACGTTAGCGTTGCAGCGGTCCTTGAGCATTTCATAGAAGCGGAGGCATTGCTGGGGCGAGGGGATGTCCTGGTCGTTGTCGGGGGCAAGGTCGCTCGATGCAAAACTCTCGTTACTGCTCTGGAGGCGACGACTGGTGCTGACACGCTTGTTGGTGAAGTTGGATGTGCTGCCCGGGGATGTGCAGTCGTTGTCGGCCATTTCCTAGCACGCCAGAAAGTCAACAAACGTTTAGATCCTTGAGCTTCTATTAGAAAAACAAAAATTTAAATAATTACTATTTTTATATCATTTCATATTGCTGTTATACGCTGAAATAGCAGGTTTTTTGGTCGTTTTAATTCATTGCATCTAGTATCTTTGAAATTAATATTTAGTATTGTACATTGAAATATGGTACTTTTTGTTTAGTTTTTTCTAATAAAGACTAAAAGATTTGAACATTTTCCCTCAAGTTCTTTTCTAGATACTTTTTGCTAACTGTTGCACCGTTGTGTATCTCGCCTATTTTAACACTGACTCAATTTCAGATTTTGGCCTATGAACATTGTGTTTTTATTATGATAAAATCTATCAACAAAATGTTGTGGTCGAGTTTTTGCATAATAATGCAGACAATATTGTTTCTCAGATATCATGAATTTTATCTTGAACTTAAATCTTTATATTACAACTTCATATATGAATTTAACACCAGTCCAGCAACTAAGCACCACCTAACGTTGTCTGGCGGGGTTAAATACCCCCATACACATTGACACATATGTAAAGACACATATGTAAAAAAATCATGCATATTATGCATGAACCTGTTCAGAGCTTTCTTCATTCCTTGTGCTGTCGTCAGTTTTACCAACCCCGCTGTCCTCTTGTCTGTCCTTCTGCGACCCTGTCTCTGTCATGCCCTCTGTATCTGTGTCCTCCTCCTCATCTATGCATTCCTGCAGCCATTCGAAGAATTTTGCATGATTCTAAACAGATTTTGAAATAGGTGTCTGTGCACTGATAATTCCAAGTTTTACCACATATTCAAGAGCTATTGCCACAGCATACCATAGGCCCCATACCCCCCATTGACAGAGGTGATGGAGGGAAGAATGGAGGGTAAGAGAGGACCGGGAAGGCCACATGCCGGAATGATAGACGACCTGCTTGAGAAGGAATCGTATGCAGATATGAAGAGAAGGGCTGAAGTTCGAATAAGGTGGAAGGTTTAGACACCAAAGACCTGCCATTTGGCAGAGCACTGAAGAGAGAGACCATAGGCCCACATGCTGCTTCAAGTTTTTTAAATGAGATCTATATTGTCCTAAAAAAGAATATAGTTTATTTTTAATAATAAAATTCATATAAATAAATAAATAGCCTGGTAGCACGTAAAGCTTACCAGAGTCATTCCATGATTCATAAGACCACGACGCATTTCAGCGGATTCTAAAAATGTCGCATCATCATCCATGAAACCATCGTCAATCTGAAACAGATGAAATAGCGTAACATTATGATTTCAGTACAATAAATTTCTTATAAGTTATTAACAGAAATGACACAGTCCTATCATTTTCAAAACGCATGCACAATATATTTAAAATACAACTATAACTGGCAGAACTCTTGCAATAAATAAATAAATAAATTTCTGAAGTCCAGAATTCAATGCATTAGGCTACGATAAATAATTAAATGGCACATGCTTACATATCTAACACATTCCTTAGCAAATCTTGCACTAATTAGCACTCTTTCGTTACACAGTTCTCACCAGATGAGAGATCTGTCGACGACGCACAAGAAAGTTAAAATCGAGGCGGTTCTCTCGGAATGCGTTCAGCGCTTGTTCATAAGAAACCACCTCAACACCGTTGATCTGCATATACATGGAAACAACTGGTCACACCAGAATGAATTCCCGAAAGAGATTACCGGTAGTGGTAACAAACCACTTCAACAACATTGATCTGATCAGGCTAAGCAAGTAAAACACGGATCGCCACTGGATAAACTTTTCTCGAGTATAACTGCTCTGTGAATAGTGGTTTTTTTAATACCTCATTGCTTTAATATACCTAGCTGCATTATAGTGAAGAAAAATGCTGAAAAAGGCTTCAATATAGCGCCATGCCAGACTCGTCGAGGCTGGCTGATTGTCAAGGAGGAGGCTGGAGTGGATGCTTTGCTAAGCAAGTCGCAAAGCCACAGTCGCAAAAGTGCACAGTCGCAAAGTCACAAAGTGCATTTCAACTAAAATATCTGACTAGGGGTTAAGGAGGGGCTATTGAGATTATGTTAGGGAGAGATTTTCAGAACCCAAGCAGGATTTTTCTTATCGATCAAGGGAGTACTGACGGACACTTTTTTCCTTTCGTGCCCCCCATACTACTAAATTTAAGGGAGAATTCAAAATTAAGGGGAGGAATTGTACCCTTGAATCAAATTTTAGAAGAGATTTCATTCATAGGGGGGGATCCCTGCGATCCCGCACCTTAGCGCAAGAGCGGTCTACAATTTGAAAAGTATGCCTTCAGGTCATTATTAGACTAAATTTAATTTGACAACTAATTTATATTGAATACTTAGACAAACTACTAAAATACTGAAATTCAAAGCACAATTACTCTTTTGAATCTCTATTTATTTTATAATTACTCTTTTCACATTAAAATAATGAAACATCAATGTAGGCCTGTTTGCATAATAAAAATAAATAAACACTGTGAGCGTAAGGCGATCAAGTAATTTACGTTCTCACCTGAACAATTTGATCCCCTGGCTGAATTCTTCCATCGACGCCCGCCAATCCGCACGGATCAATCTGAGCAAAAACATTGCGGCACTTTGTTTGGATTTGATGAAGGTCAGAAATGTGATGTGGAT
Organism: Chamaedrilus cognettii; assembly: GCA_034695025.1. Classification (NCBI taxonomy): domain Eukaryota; kingdom Metazoa; phylum Annelida; class Clitellata; order Enchytraeida; family Enchytraeidae; genus Chamaedrilus; species Chamaedrilus cognettii. The sequence continues at coordinate 64,242 of JAQIWG010000007.1, read as the reverse complement.
ACAGACAACAGATGTTATGCAGCAGTAGAAGCGCAACACAAAACCAGCGAGGAAACATAGTGTGTGCCAAATGCTCCACCAAAGAAATCAGGCTCGAGTTATAATTGCACGCCCGCTGTCAAAATATGCCAATTTAGTTGGATAGAAACAGATGTGGTGGTAAGCTAGTCATGCACTCACGTCGCCGACAAAAACGTCCGATGATGCACATTCGCTTTCGTCCTCTTCTTCTAACTCAGCGTGGAAGTCGTCCATGCCTGCGTGACCGATGAACAAGGTGAAGCCAATCTTGTCTGATTGGTTGCGCTTCCTCAATGCAACGTCCTGGCAAACATACTAGTCAATTTAATTGACGAAATAATTACTAAATTTGTTTTCGCCGCGCCATACTTTTCTTTGCCAATTTTTACATTATTTTGTTCCCTTCGGTTGCACTGGAATACATCAAATTTATTGCTCTGTTCGTCACCATTGAACCAGTTATAATGGCGCTTCTAAGAATGAAGCACGGAAAAAAAATTGCCAAGGGCATTCGCAAATGAAACAAAATCTCAACCTGCTAGAAAAAATCATTTTTGGTGATTTTGGCTGGCAGGTCAAGTCCCGAGTGCACTCTTCATGTAGCAAATGAGATCTGTATAAGCTAGTCTGTATCAAATGGAAGACGCTTGTACGCTATAGTCTGTCAAATTTGTGAATCAATGTTTTTACACTATACCGTCACCGTGCACAATGTAAACGGGATCTACACAAAGCAGTTGACTTGACTATAAACGGGACACTGTGTGGACAAACAATTCGCTGAAGAGGCTTCATAAAACATCTCAATGAGGAGTCAAAGCAAGGCGCGAGCTTTTTGTGCGATAAAAAATAGCCGTGACGAATAAGCTGCTGTCAAAGCGAAGATTAATGTCGCTTAATGACGGCTCTTTAAGCGTCGTTTGACACCACTTAACATTTGGCGAGACTCTGATTTGTATAGTACTATCACACGAGAACCCCCAGAATGAAAAGCATATTAAACACGGAATGCGGGAGGATAATATTTATTCAAATTCGAGTATAATTCAAATTTCATTAGCATAGGTTTTTAAGTTAGCATAGACTTCAGAGTATACAGCGAATTAATCAAGCAAAATGGCATAGACTGCGGTATAAAGATATTTTACATTGAGCCTAGATTATTAAGTCAAGAGGTATATATTGCATTGAACAGGAACCATGCGCTATGCACAGTGCAGTGCAGTGCAGTGCAGCGCAGTGTAGTGTAGTGCATGAAAATTAGGTTGTAGGCTGCGTTCAGTGCAGACACTCCGAGGCATGATGCTTAGTATTCCGTGCTTCCGCGTCGTAGCATACATGTCTGGTGTAAATGCCACTAGTCTTTTATCTTGACGCTCTAACTTAGTATTCAGAAATTTGAGAAAGCTTTTAAGGACATAGCCTATGGCGCATGCATTAATTTCTTGAATGGAATAACTACCTTTAGGCACTAAAAGGCATTATGCTAAATCTAGTAGCTCACATCTGTCTAAAGGACCAATAGGCGTCCAAAACCTTTTGATCTCGTTGTTGAAGTACTTAATACTAATTCTTTTCTTCAGTGGATAATAATTGACAGTTGAAAAAGAATCGGGTCCAAATACCGGTACATAATTAGACCTATACATTTTTATAATTCTATATTATAGCTGGCAGGCAGTTGAAAATAGAATCAGGGCCAAATAAAGCAAATATATAATCAGGTCTACAACCATTTATAATTTTAACTTTCTTGGGTTCGGTTAAGTCAAAAACCGTGACTTAGAAAGGGTCAGGCTAAGTCAAAAACGGTGACATTTCGATATTGTCTAACACCAAACTCTGGTGGTCTATCATTCACAGCGCAAAGATTTGACCACGGCACTTGGCCCATCGCAGTCGTGACATCAGACCATTGATCAACCACTGAATGGGCCAACTACAGCATTATCCTACCATTCTATGGCAATAACCTTCCGCTATAGCATGCCAAAGAGAATACCGTTGCCGAGAGACCTCCTGCTGCTTCACTGTTGTCAATCTAGAGGCTTAGTAAGCGCTAAACGCTCTTCTCCTAAGATGATCACAACTACCATTCATCATGGGATTTCAATTAAAAAGCCAGACACATCTTTAGTAGGCAATGCACCTGTCAAAGCGGTCAGCGGAATACAGTTCAACTTGTTTCCAGTTAATGGCTTCAACTGTGGTGACAGAACCATTTGACAAGAGACACCTGCTGGCAGCTTGGCATGTCGCCAGTGTTGACATTTCGTGGAAAGGTAAGTACATGTAAGTACAGGCAATAGAAATGTCAGGGGATCATCTGCTTACAATACCACACGCAGACTGTAGACAATGAAAAGTCTAGTGACTGGACAAAACAACTGGCTCCTGTTTTACAGGTAACCCTGCCCGGTAACACATGATAGGCCAATGGTTTTGGTAAGCTAATTATGCCATTCACAGACTAAAATCGTTTGAAATAAAACCATTAAAATATTGTTAAGTAATTGTTTCGTCGAAAAGCTTGTAAACGTTACCGTATTCATAGGCACGCCGATGTACAATAATGAAAAAGAAGATAATGATTACAAATATTTCAAAACAAATTGAATATACCAGTACGAGACACTAACTTTTGTTATAAAATTTCATAATCATCGTATATTATCCATTAATTATGCGTTACAGGCAAGCCTGTAACGCCGTGTCCATGTTAACACAGGTTAGACGTTTATATCGGAGCTGGGTTTTTACGACCGCATGCCCTTCCTGTCGCCAACCAGAATAATAAATTCCTGTAACGCCATGGTTTCATAGTTGCCGGCGCCGAGACTCGAATCCAGGTCCTCTGGACTCAAGGTCCAACGCCTTAGCCACTACACCACAGCGCCTTGCTCTGTGGTGTAGTGGTGTGCCACACGGACTCGGCAGATCCCTGCAACATACCAAGATCATAATACGTGGTGCTTAATCATCGTGCAATCCTGCGTACATCTTAATATAATTCAATCATAACCATATGCCTTTTAACTTTAAAAAATCAAACCGCATTTTAAACAAATTTATTGCAAGCAAGGAATACATTCTACCCTATTATCTATGGGGCTTCTTTCGCGTGAAATTCAAAGCACTTCACACGAGTCCAAAATACCGCGCTTACAATACATTACATCAAATGCAATGTATCGTAAGCGCGGTAAGCTATTTTTGGACATTGACCTTGCATTCAAATGCAAGGCATTTGAGTATGAAGATAAAAATCTGAAAAAAATAACAAGACATGACGCTTTCTGCCGCTAGGATTCTCTGATACTGGAGATTGAAGGCCCATAAATCCATCCAGCGACGACAAATCTGAGTTATACAAACATTTCAACTTTTCTGCCAAACAGTCTGTGCGAAGACGATGTGCTCACCTGAAAAAGACTTGTATCCTCATCGGCAGCGAGGCAGTCAATGTAATCAGACACTGGCTCGCAATCAACCCCATCTGACTTGTTCCATGGATACAAACCACACGGACTCGGTACATCCCTGCAACATACCAACATCAATGGTTAGCAACATAAGCCTACCAACAACAATGATTTCAAAAGAAATGTTTTCATATAAACAAAATTTCAGGGGGGGGGGGGAGGTTTGAAGTTTATGGACCGTGTGTAGTAACAATAACTGTTACAGTCCAATTCTGTGTATGTGTGTTAGAAAAGGCCGCCACAGAACCGCTCATCCTTCTTTATTGGCCTTTTATGACTAGCCGGCCTTTTATGACTAGCCCGGGTAGCTCTGGGCTGCATGCCAATTCTTTGCTTATCTGCTAAAAACAGCGATATTTAAATTCCATCATGCCCACAGCATAATTAGGGTTCAAAAGCTCAGATAATAATTTCATGTGGAGAAGAATCCTATAAATCAAGTGATTCATACCACCTACTGTGCAAGGCTGCAAGCGTTGATATCTGTTGCAGGAGACTACTCCACACACAAAAGGGATCGCTTACAGAGCGGTGACACGTTGCTGTCGCATGGTGTTTTAAATCTAAATCACAGTCCCAGATTTGAGCGTGCCACCATGGGAGGTCAAAACAGCGAGAAAGCAATGCTCATAGGTCACCAATTATGCACGAGCCTTTTATAAATCAGTGCAAATTGATCAGAGAAAATGTATGCAGGAGGCCGACAAACAACCAGCCTTCATACCGATCCCCCATGTGTTTGATTTACACTGACAAAGTTTAAATTAAAAGTCAGTCGATCATTTGAAGTGTTGTCTGGAATTTTAAGTTCAAGATTTGAAGCTGTGTGGCTTTTCTTTATGAAGGCGGCATCGAGACCGAGGGAGGAGCAGCCTGGTACTAAATTACAGTCGGCGACGATGCCAAACAGCTATTCAAACATGTAATTATGTCAACATGAATACTTGCCAGGCCTCGCCTGCTAATCATGAGAGTTTAAGCTGTCAGGGGATTGAATAATGAAGTGGGAAGGTATATATTTGCTAAAAAGATATTTTGACTGAACCAGATAGACAGAATATTATCATCGGTATTATGGCTGTATTCTATGCGTTCTGTAGACTTCTACTAGATCCACTGTAAAATATATTTAACATCTGCTTTTTGTAAAAGGCAAAAAAATTAAGAAGTGTTTGGCAATAATCATTGACTTTGAATGGCATGGCACAATGACAAATTCAAGACATCTCCAGACAATTTATTGTAGCCTATAAACTATTTTTTACAAATTGGTTATTACGTTTACAACGCTAATGTCTCATAATACTCAAAACTAGTTCTTAAACTAGTACTCAAAATTTAACTATCGTCTTTGCACCAGACAACAACATCAAATCATTTGAATTCTGAAGCAGCGTGAGACAGCGCGCCCTTATTTAATCTGTTTATTAGCTACAGAAAGAGGAACTCCCACGTCGCTCGACTGCAAGGATTATATCAACGCCCGGAACGCCTAGAAATCCTATTTCAGGCTTCCATTATGTGCCGAGTGGGATCAGTACTGACTGACGAATTGTGCCAGACGGGCGAACAGGAGAAGGCGGGAAGGGAATTATGTTATCTCCCGCTGCCAGCTTGCATCTGCCGTTACTCGACAATCGGCTTCCGGAACTCCAACCAGGCTTATCGCATGGTCTGCGCGCATCCTTTGGATGCAGGCTTGGTTTAATATACAGAGAGTAGGGCCAGAGGACAATCAGACATGAAACTGTGGCTGTGGGTTTTGGACATAAGAACTCTTCAGGTTTAAACCACCAATACTAGCTGGGCCATAATCATGTATTTATGAAAAAGCAGTTAAACTTCAACTAGGCCTATATCTTTGGCTATAGGATATTATATACAGTAGCAATACAATCTTAACTTCTGAAAGAAGTAGAGCACACAAGATGAAGCAAGAATTGTATAAAACAAAGTTCAAATGCACAAGAATACATTGACAACATTCATTATGCATTTCCTGTCAGTAAACTTTGTAACTTACCGTTATGGCTTTGTTTGCTATAACTATATGTCTGACTTCGTGCCAAATAAACGCTATAATAGATATAAATAGACACTGCAATGCATAAAATTATTCATATGTAAACGCAGCAAATACTGCAGAAATGCAAACAATACGACAAACGATAGAAACGAGTTCAAATGCGCAATAAAGCATTGAATAATACTTATTATTCATTTCTGTCACCGAAATCTATATTTTGGCACAAAGTATCAGAGAGCAATGCATGAATTATTCATACACGCAGCACACTCCTTGCTTACTGAGCATGGATGTCGCAGAGTTCGTGGAGTGACGCGCAGCTGGTGTAGAGATCCGCTGAGTCCAGATCCTCATCAGTTTGTGTTGCTACGCTCACGTGATCCTTGATCACGTGACCCTTTGCACGCAGTCTCTCCATCGCTGACGTCACATCTCTTGTTGCTAGTTCGACGTCATAGTAGCGCCGCCGCCGCTGCTGCTGCTGCTGTTGTTGAAGCTGCTGATGATGAGGTTGCTGATACTGATGCTGCTGCTGATACTGCTGATGCTGCTTTTGTTGAAGCTGGGGATGCTGCCGTTGATGATGCTGTTGCGTCTTGCTGCAGCTACGCAGCAGACTCGATGCTGAAATCTCCTCGATGCTGAAATCGCTGCAAGTACTTCCCCAGTCCTCGTTACTGGAGGCCCCACTGATCGGTTCAAACGTTGGGTTTTGGTCGACAATAATTAGAGGCTGAAGCGTTGAGCTCTGTCCGTCACTGTAACGTTTGAACTTCAGGTTTGGATCAACACTAGCAGGTTTGAACGCTAGGCTCTGATTATCATCGTAGATGGGTTCAAACTTTTGAATATGGCGGTGATCAACGGCTTGAAACTGTGGGTTTGGGCGCAAAACCTCGAAGACAATCGGGTTGGAGGAAGAATGGAGTGCGTTCATGTCGATCTATTCATGTCTCCCGCTGCACTGCTGACATTCTGTGCTTTCACCTGGACAATCAAACCAGACAATCAAACAAAACAAACCTGGACAATCAAACTAAATCAGACCAACAAACCAATCCTGAATCACAAGAAAAACTTGAGTACCGCAATCATAAAGTAAGTATTTATAAACGTGAGTATTATAACAAAGTGTATAATATATATGCCTACTGAAAAGTTTTTTTGAGATAGACATCAACTATTTAATAATCATACTTATCATCTAATCTAAATCACTGAGTTATTGTAGAGCAGAAATGCATTCATAATCAAAACTGACATTGATCCAATTGTCCTTAATGCCTCATTGGTTTTGCTGCATCATAGTGAAAAAAACTGATGAAAAAGGCTTCAAAATAGCGCCATGCCAGACAGACTCGTCGAAGCTCGCTGTTTGTCGAGGAGGAGGCTGGAGTGGATGCTTTGCTAAGCAAAGTCTCAAAATCGCAAAGTCGCAGTCGCAAAGTCGCAAAATCGCAATCACTGAGCTCAGTCAACTTCTAATGATTGCACTCTCTTCATGCAATAACAGAGTACACATGTAAATAGCGCAGAAAATGAAATCAACAATCTATTATTATTATATAAATTCTATTTATATCATACCAATTTTAAAAATGTATTTACACACAGTATATTCCACAGTATATTACACACAGACCAGCGTATTCTGGCATTATGTCCCCCCCTTAGGTCTAATGAAAACAATGTTTTAATTTTTGAGGTCCAGTTAATTATTCATTCCACGAATTAATCATCTAAACACACAAGGCATACCAAAAGGAGACAGGTCCAAAGATTAAGTAGATATTTGATTTGCAGGAGGCAATCAGCTAAAATATTTGGCAATAACCACTTGCTAGATCAGAACGCCTTGTTTGCCCAGACACCCACGCTGAGGCTCTAATTCATTAGGCCCACATCCGCTGGACTCAATATCTTGGACTTTCTTGACTCGCAAATTCACTGATTTATGGAACCAAGCTATTTCTCTCAGACCTTACGTTTCACGTGGTGACCTCACACTCGGTTAAAAAACCAAAATGGTGGCACTTATTATGAAGCTAGGATATAGTTTGCTCAGTTCTTAGATTACGCGTGACGACGACATATATTACCTGCTTCAAAAAGCCAAAATGGCTGCACTATACCGGATTTGTTATCATGACTCGACAGTCGGCATTATACTTGAATATGTGAAACTTGTGCGCATGCGCATGATTAAAGAACTGTCTGAATAATTTTCCCATGAAACTCACCAATAAAAAACAAAAATAAAGCATAGCCTGGCTATAGCACACGTTCAAAATTTTGTTTCATCCAAATTGGAACCAATGAAAAGCGAGCATTAATCCGTTTCTCATTTCCACATGATCGAACAGTTTCTATCGATCACTGAATTAATTAGCAAAGAATCCATTGATTCCACGCCAGCATGCAGACGCCGCGAACATAAAACGACCTTTTAGCGCAATAAAAAGGCAATAATCCGCATAATATTCTGAACAGCGAATGCGCGTAACACGGGACATGATTAATTTTTCATTCGTCCAGTCGCCAATCTCTGGGCATAAAAACAACATTATTTCTATGCCTTCCAATACAATCTACTTTTCATCAAATTACCCTCTAATTGTTAAGCAATAATTGATGGCTGACAGATCACTGGATGCGAGGACTAGTTCCATGAAATAGTTAACAAGCACAATGGCGAGTGTTCCGATTTACATCAACAAGCTCCCAGACAGCGTTCACCCCTAGCACACGGGGTCAGTTCTAACCTCAACTCACATTGGCGATGAGCTGACTTTAATTCATTCAAAATTAAAAGTCCATTATATTCTGCAGTGTCCACAGGTCACTGCGTTGCGAAGGGGCGATCGATAGACGGGATAAATGTGATTAGAGCCACGAGAGAGTCACAATTGAAGAGGTCCAACTCGTCCCATCATCTGTTCGCTCCGTTTCACCGCATGCAATGGCACTGCAACCAGTGCTCACTGCTGTGAGCCGTATAGTACCAAGTCCGCCCCAGATATTTTACAAGACTGTCTAAAAGCAGTCAATGGTGCCCAGCCAGTATTGAAAACATTCTCTTCTTCTTCTTCTGATCCGTCCGTCAGCTCTGCGAGTGACGATGGGAACGACATTGAAAACATTGGTCAGCATTAATTCTACATAAAAAAATCACAATGCTAATCAATTTTTTGGATCATGAACGGTATTGCATATTATGCCAGTGTGCTACAGCACTTAGTCTGCAGTTAAGAGAAACAGCAAACCTCTTGCATACATAAAAACCGGGTAGAGAATGAACTGAGTAATTTTCAGAAGGCTAAAAATTGAATTTGAAACTCTGCACATTCACACCATATAGATTTATTATGTTACCACTAATCTAACCTCTCCTATTTTAAATTCAAGCCGTCCAATCTGCCCCGTTTGTCTGTCCCCTCCCCCATCTCTCATTCCCATCCCCCAAAGTCAACTTAGCAGCGATCAAGAGGCGCACTTTGTTCCATTGTCCTCCTAGCGAGCACTTCACGTCCACCCCAACTGCGGGAGGGGGGGGTCTTAATTACAGGGTTGGATCGATGTGAGAAAACGAGCAACGAACCGCAATGACAACGCATTGCAAGCTTAATCATTATCGCATAATACAAGCCAGAGCCACTGTTAAATTTGATAAGGAGCAAAACAGGATCAGTGTACTTCTTAGCTCTTAATCAATGCAACAATCATAGCCTAGTACTTGTTGTTTTATTTCACCGTCAGGGTAAAAGATATGCAACACAATAATAAATAAATAAACACAATACAACATTTACTGCCATGCTTTCGTGTATAATACTCGTATAACATATCAGGCAAATTTTAAAGGTTTGATATAAAGTTTACATCGAAATTCTATCCAACCTACGTGTAGGCTACATTGTATATCCTGTACATAATTATTATGATTCATGCAGAATAAATGTAATCTGGGGTCACAGTTTCATGTTGCAGCATAAACCTGCAGGCGCAGGTGTTAAAAATAAGTTTTATTAGATCCTACATTTTACGATTGCAACCAATAAGTTTTATTAGATCCTACATTTTACGATTGCAACCAAATTTAGTAGAACGTAAATCACCATCAAGTAGACACCAAGCAATATCAAGGTGATAATTAAAAAGCTTCCTTTGTGCAGGCTTATGTTGTCTGAACGTCATAGTTGAGCAAAAAAATAAAACGTGACATAAAAACTGCAGTGTTAACCTTCTATATAGCCTAATTATACCTACACTACAGCAGCCGTAATCGGCTGCTTTTAAAATCAGAGTACATTTTAAAAGTGTAACGAATTTATTGATTTTTTCAAAGTGAAATAAATTTCTAAAAAATAATGTATCGGACTAACACTGATCTTTCATATAAAGTCTAGTACCTCAATTTCTTAATATCGCACCATGGTGACGACAATTAAGCGCATAGGCCGAATGGAAATGCACAAATAAATATTTTTGCTTGTTATTATCAACAGAACATACATTTACATGCTGCTTATACTCAAAACCTATCCAATATCCATGTGCAGTTGTTGTTCGCTATAAGCTATGAGAATTTCACTGGCTTAGCTACTCAGGCACGAGGCATCAGTTCTGATCAATGTACTTTATCATCTACTTTCACACAATCCTATCCATCCAAAGCCCTCCTATATTTTGTAACGCAATACCCACAGTCAAATACCATTAAATACCAAACGAGATAAGTCAATCAGTATAAATATACAGGCACCACTGGGCCAGCGTTAATAAGCATTAGACACGCATATATGGATTTACCTATACGGCAGAATAGCAGTGTGGTCGGCTAAAGATACTAAACAAACTTACTGGATTACCAGACATCTGATCAGCGCGTTCTGGGTCAGATAAAAGCATTAAAGCACGCCAATAGCCGCACACAACGTGGCATGACATAGCGTCACAATGAAATCAAGTTGTCCAGTAAATGTGCCCTGCTGTCTGACACTTTACCAAACAGTAACGCCGCTGAAAGTTAATTTTCTGTTAGTTTCTGAAAGTCAAATTTCGTTTCCGGTTTAATGAAACTAAAATGCTAAAACATGGCTCAATTGAGTCTTAACTTAACCTCCCGCCACAAAACAAACATTTAAAATATAAGAAAAGTACATCCTAAAAGCTTGCTTCACATGAATGAATGCAAAATAATTAAATTGATAAAATAAAGTCTTCGAAAATTAAGCTTTTAATATAAATTAGCGAAATATCGCGAATTTTTTTGCAACTTGCAAGTTAGGCTACTTATACAAGTTATAGTAACCTCTAAACTGTCATGTTCATCATTCACTACATTTCACAATTTAGTTCTACTTGTAGGTCTGTTAATTCGTAGGAAAAGTAAAATTCACCGTATTCATTCGACGATTTGTCGATCGTTTTGTATTAAACGGTACTCTACTTGTTGATTAGCTGCTTAAAACAAAGAAGGCGAGCTAGGGAAGCATTTCCTTTCAGAAACACATTCTTTGTCAAGACCAGCTATGCCTCTTATATTTCTATCAAATCTGCATGCCATTACAGGTTTTAGCAAAACTGAATGTTTGAACTCAAGGATTGCATTCCTACATCAAACCGAGACTTTACAGGGTGCACTCCACGATCCTAAGCTTGCTATATTATACTACAGAGGGCCAGACGGTGCAAAACTGCAGACACCTAACCTACTAGTCTATTATCAGACTGATTAAACATCGCATGAAGCGAGCCAGACAATGACTTTACCGGTGTGGCATAGTAAAAAATTACAAGGCGAGGTGCAAAATATTAATTTGTTTGACAATGAATGCTTGAGTAACGCATGGGTCTCTATCGGGCAGTGGCTTTAAATGGTGTTTTTCACCATTACACTATTTGCCAAATACATATAATATATGACACATCAAGCCGAGCGTAAATCACTTTAGGCTTGTTCTGTAGCAGCATGTGCATAGTGTATAATAGTGCGGCATGTTTCGGCGTACATTTTAAAAGACACACCCACATACACAAAGATGAATAAAATAAGGATCATATAGTCCAGCCACTAAGGAGGTACCAGTTCCACGACCCCTTCAACGCTTGCGTTTGTCAAGCAAGTTCTAACCTTGAACTCATTCAAGGTTACAGTGAAAATTGTACTTTTTTATTCATATTCCTTTAGGGTACGGAACTTTTCTAGAAGAATATATTCAATTGTATAACGCCCTTCACTTTTTTACCATAAGCCTTTACAACAGATTGAACTCTCAAAGCGCCCTAGTAGCCCGGTGGATACCACCACATGGCGTTCCAGAAATTTGCCTGTGTATTATTATTACACTAATAAATTTACTCTTACTTCGGCCTCTATTTTGAACCTGGTTATGATTGTGAAAGGCTATGAATGTTAAAGAAAGACGCAGGATGTTATGTAGGCCTACGCCTATCCATTACGGCAGACGGCGGCCTATTACAGATTTTCACGGTCATAATAATTTTTTTAAGGATATTAAGATCTTTTGGCTTTATCGTCAAAATTTAGGTTCAATCAGATTTTTCAAATAACGCAATTAGGCTTGCATCATGCATTAGACAACGAGGAGTCTTGACTTACCGGTAACATGAAAAAGTCCGCACTCAAGACGCACTTTGAAAGCCATCTTTTGACGTCTGATGACGATCGGAGCGGTTCAAAAGAATGTTTATCCAAACGATTCGTATGCCGCTATTGAGTACTTTGCTTCACGCTATATAATATATATTAACTCAAACGTTCACTACTACGAAGACACGCCTGCTGCTCTCACAACTCATTAGTCCTTGAAGCTGTCGACAATATCCGTAGAAATCTGTACACGGCAAACAATTAATCAGCATTATATTAATCACGCGTCGCTCAATAATGATATACTATATTTATGCATTATTTGAAGTAATGATTACACAAAATAAATTGTTAAAAAATCATCATTGTATATGAACTGGCTGCATAACATAAAAATGGACTTCAGGCCTAATACACCAAAGTACTTGAGAATCTTATTCTGCAAGATGCAGCAGTTATAGGTTACTAATCTCAAAGTGCTCCGCTACACCCAAGTTTACGCCGCAATATAAGGCAATACATCAGCTGCACTCAAGCTTAAACTCTTCCAGCGAAGGATGGGCATTGAGCGATTTCTTACAGCTGTCTAGTCGTAGACTCGTAGCTTTAGCATTAGCGGTCTGTCCGCGGAATCATTCGGCCCCTGGCCGGTGCCGGTCCCATACTTCGAAAACTGGGAGATGAGGAGGGCTTGGAAAAGGTTCGGCATACCTATCATGATCGGGCGGGGGGGAGAGCCCGGGGAGTAGACATCTTTGATGAAAAATTCACTGCCGTGGGAGGGGGAGATAGTCGTCTTCGACTAAACTCCTGAACACGGAGGTCCTATCGTAATCACTTTCACACGTTTTTCACCTTTTTCAGTTTCAACAGGAAAATGACACGGATATTTTTTTAACGGGATGTATTCAGAGGCAGACAGAGAAGCTAAGTCCCCCTCAAGCAGGATTCTAAGCCCGATTAAGCAAGGAATGCGAAGCCCCTCTCAAGCCCTATTGCAGAACCGCCACTGGTATAGCAGAGGCCTCTTGCCTCTACAGTCTGAAGCGAGATCACAATGAATGCCATATGGCAGTAGGTACACAGCGCTAAACAGGCACACTCCAGTCGTGACGCCCGCTCGACACCTAATCTTCAACACATGCTAAATTAGATTGAGCCCCTGTTCGGAGCAGGAAAGTGGCTGGTCAAACGGTGAAAGGAGTATGTATGTACATGCATGAGAACATGCATAAAGTAAATCCATTTACAGTGCCTATTACTGACATACAGCAGTCCTAGTTTTAACAATACGAACCGTTTTTGAACACATTTTCTTAGAAACGATAATGATGCAAAAATGATGCACATAAACAATTGACCGCAAAAATACAATTTTTTAGTAGTGTCATAAAAGAAAGCTCAGATAAGATAAAAAATTAAGCTGCTCACTACCGATACCGAAATACTCTATAGCTTTCTTTTTTAAACTCCATCAGATACAAATACTTACACGATGGTGATATTAATTTTTTCCTCATAATTACACTAGTGAAATTGATGGCACGGCTTAACCTCCATTATAGCACAACTTCAAGTAAAAAACATATGCGAAATTGCGAATCATAGTATAACTTTAAATTGAAAAGCGTACAGTAATCTACAAACTTAATAGCGCATTAGATAATTATCCTTCAGCAGTTCATGTTTGTGTCATTGGTCAACGCAACAAAAAATTGCATCAATTGATGCAGCATAAAATTTTCTGATTTTAATTAATTTTTAAACAGCTCGTATGATCTGCTACAAATTATTTTGTCGTTTTATCTTAAAAAGCAGACCTAAATATGCAAAGCCTAAAAAACCTAATGGCATGAAGCAAAATGCATCAAGAGTTCTGCTTTGTTGCATATTAGGCTCTCTGTATTATTCGTATATTTGTAGTCCTCCTTGTACTACTCCTTGTGCGTCTTAGCATTACATTAAAATTTTGTATGGTTTCACCATATTATATTTTCAATGTCATTATCAATGTTGCTTTTTTCAGTGCAGAATTAAGCTTGTAGCCTGTTCCCTACGTCTAGGCCCAAAAGTCAAATCTAAACGCACAGTCCTTAATACCAGCCATCATGACATGCTCATCTATAGCGATGAGCTTTTAGACCTAATGACCGACCAATCCGCCCCGACCCGCCAGCCCCTCACGATCTCAATCTCAACCAACGCGAATAATTTTGATAGATTAGTTCACACAGGAAGATGCTGATCGCTCGTAAAACAAAGCTGACTCACAGTTAGCATCCAAGTGGACTCCACAGAGCAGACTGCAGACCAACCGCCTGCCTCTAGCCAGCTCAGCGCTCAAAGGCACCGCCTAATCTCGGCCAGCAGGCGGTCTATCACGCTCCAGACCTGACCGTGTAATCCTCGGCTTGCGCACTGCACTAGACTCGCAGCGTGAACGGCCAGTGCTCGCTAGAGCGCGGCCAAGACGATGCTAAATAGCAATCTTCTTGTCGGCAGAACTAAAACATTCGCCGGAGTAGTTCTACGCGATATTTATGGTGTTTTAACGCAGTCGGCCCTTGTAGTATTATTCTCGACTAGAGCCTCGAGCAAGCGCGGTCAGTCGGTTCGACAACTCAGTAGAGCTTTCTCAGTAGAGTTTCAGTGCTGTGAAGCGCTGACAAACGCGAATAGATTCGACTACCAGCAACACAAGTTACTAGCAACCGCTGCCCATAACGCCATCCATTATTCATTATGAACTTCTAGCTGCAATAATGGCACCGTTCGGTCGTATTCTTGCGAGTCGCGAGAACGATTTGTCTAGTAGCCAACTAGCCGACACAATAACCGTTCGGAGCAGATATGCAGGCGTTATCCAATTGCTGTGGCTGTATTATAGAGAGACGACCGATATAGACGACCGTGTAACCAAACAAGACCTGAGCGCGCTAAACAAAACCACTCAGCGAGCAAGTCAAACCGTGACCCCAACTTTAATCAAAACCTCCACCCAGGGATGTAACCGGGCGTTTAAAAATTTGGGACGACTCTTAAAAACCATATTTGGGTAAAAGCGGGTCGATATATGTATGAAGTAAGCAGTCTGTTTATACGCATGCACTTACGAAAATTTGTGAGACACTACTACACGCTACACGTTAGTAATCACCTACAACTCGTGCAAAGGATAACTAAATAGAAACACATCACAAATCACAACTGACGACAACTTAACAGCAGACATTAAAAATATGTTCACAAAATTTTGACGATTTTGTACTGTTCATTGTCAATCAAATTTAGTTTCAGCAACGCATGGGAGACACATCTTCCCATCCATCCATATAAAACCTAGCCAATGCAAGCCCTGAGAACACACACAGGCATTTACCGTCAGCATTATAATGCTGGCCGATCGACCCTGCTATGCAGGCAGTCACTCAGCCAGGCGAAGTATTAAACGCCCGAGGGCCAGCAGTTTTATTCTAATTAGATTCACCTTTGCAGCGAGACGATTTCAGACACCGACACGTCAGCCAGCATTGGCAGCGAGACGAAAACGCAAGATCGCAGCGCATTAGTGAGAGGTGAAGCGCCACTGGCATGGCGGTTGACTGCCGTATAAGCTACTTCTTCAATCAGGCGTAAGCTGCGGGCTTGAACCGCTGCTCATGCCAACAAAACGCTTAAACACGGTGTCTTTTGACTTATTGACAGCTACTGCGCGATAGCTGCATCTTAGGACAATACGCCGTTGCAATCGAACTGTTCAAATAGAAAAAATCAAAATCAAGATTTGATTTGAAACGCAATGTTACAAAGCATGAATATGAATGACAGTCTCCTCGTGTTTAAAACCTCCGGCAACAGGTTTCGGATGCGACGCACTCGACGCGCTGTAGTTAAGCTGTTTCTAGCTAGGCCGCGCATTCGGCCACGTATAAGAGAATATTATTCTTATCTCATTAGAGTCAATAGTCTATCGTCGATGTTCAAACGTTAGCTACAAAAGTCTCAGCTCTATTTAGCACAGTGTATAGAATTAGTAACGCACTACAAAAAAAGTAACGATAGATACCATCATTATTTATTGGTAGTGCGTTGCATAGGCCTGTGCAATAACGATATTATGATTATCGAAACAAACTACAAAACATTGATGAGAATCTCCGAGGCATCAATTGTAGGCAACAAACAGCTTACATCATGAAGATTTACCACGTTATGTCGAGTATTACTACCGAGGAATAGTTTAGTCTAAATTGAAACACACAGTTCAGTATAATATATTATATAGTCCGAAGTCTCGTCTACTGTAACTGGCCTTCAGATTTTAACCACTTCCAGTCACCAATGCTTCACATCAACCCTTATTGGTTCGTGTTGTGGTTCTCCGAGTCCGCTTCAGTGCAGTAGGCCATAGCCGTTGTCTGTGGACGGTCATTACAAGATAGCGATCTGCTGAACTGATCTCGATCTAGTGCTTTGAACCGCAGAGTTCAAATCAGCAAACGCACCTGGTGAACTCGGTCATTAGCATTGTTGCGCCTGACTCCGTGCGTGTATCAGAAACATGCTACAGAAATCTGCATGGGAATGAGCAGGGCGCAGTGAAACAGGTACACTTACAAACGTCTTTGCTCTATCTTTGCTCTCTAAGGCAACCTGCGTAGCCTTAGTTGTTTAAAGCATTGTTAAATTTACAGCAATTCAAAAAACATAAAGTAACATATTAGGAATAATTTGGTGAAAATATGAGACTAAAACAACTACAAATTTTACAACCGCTGGCGATTTTGTTCATTTATCACCTACTCCTTATTATCTTCCAAAGTATCTTTAAAATTTCTTCCTCCAAAGACTGCGCCAACCTGATAATCTTTCACAATGATGCGGCTTCAAAACACTGAAGCCACCTTTAAACTTTTCTTTATTAGTTTTTACAGCATAATTCTTAAGTCAAAGATCCCGTGATGGCGCGCAGGCGGGTGCACAACCTGACACCCAGCAGCCTGACCACAGGACATCACGCAGAGATCGTGCCGCACGACTGAGGACCGCTCATTGCTATGAGAGGACAGAGAGAGGGCAGAGGGGACAGAGGGTAGAGAGGACAGAGGGCACTGCGTCAAGAGACCCTCCCCAAGTTGAGAGAGGCTTGGCAGCGTGAAAGGGCCGATAGTCAAGTCATTTTTTGCATACAAAGTAGGTGGCAAATTGCTCATCATTAATCAAAATTTCCCCCATCATAATTTTCTCCCCCAGCCCTTCGCCTTCTGTTTCCCGCTTAGTGCCCTATTAATTTTACCCAATCTTTTGGTGCATTGAGGTCAATAGAACGTCACGCAATCGGCAGTTTGATTAAAAGTTTAAAATATCTATATTTGAGTATGCTATTTATATTTAAGCACTGTTTAACAAGAAACTTAGAAACACGAGACTCAAGATGACGATGCTAATTTGCAACACATACCCTGTAAATAACCTTAGGAGAAAATGTGCGCGTAAAACTACCCCTATCAAATAAAATGCTCGACAGTCTAAAATGTTTTTAAAAGGCTGAGGGTCTAGCACCAAGCACACGCCTTAAGAAGGAAAACGGCAGACTATAGCGTGCTCAGCGGCAGTTAGCGTGGCAGGTGCGGAGTGATATTAATGATACGGTCAGGGGTGACGGCCTCGGGCAGCGGGACCGGGGATAAGCATCACCGGGAGGGGGAGAGAGGGCAGTGACCAAGTTCGCGCGCCGCCAGGAAACACCCCCGCCCCCGTTAAACGAACTTGTCTCCTAGAAATAGCCAGAGGCAAGTTCGTGTGTGACATTTTTTTCGGGGCTAACTAAATTGACTGAGTTTGTACGACAAATTGAAAACGTCTTCTATCTTGAAATTACCAACATAGGTCTACTTCAAAATGTATGCTGTTTGCATAAATTGCTTGAATGGTAAGCCTATCAACAAAGTTGTGCCAATTTCGTCAATCACCTTAGCGATTACAAATAAAAAAGGTCATGTAATTGAATTTTAGGATATAAAACCAAGATTTTTGGATTTTAACATAAAGCAGCAGCTGTATACATATAAATAAAAGTTATTTCAATACTACTTGATAGTAACCTATTTTATTTCACTCTGGAAGGGAAGATGGGGGGGGGGGGGATTTCTTCCTTCCTTCAAATCTTCACAACTCCCGACAGAGCCGGGAATTGCTTGGACGCTGCCACGCGACACGCCGTGCCCAGAAGGAACACTGTCATCGTCGTGCGTCCCAGGAGGAGTGGCAGGATTGATGCATCCCCTTGATCCCGGGGCGCCCGAGGCTTCTTTGCTCGGCGCCTCTTCAACGCTCCAGCGTGGGGCCATTACCGACTAGCCAGCCAGGGGCGAGATGCGCCACAATGAGATGTCGATAATTGAAGCCGTGATAATGTTGCAGCAGGGGCAGTTTTAGTGCGACCTCAAGCTGAATAGCACTTCCGGCAACAGAGCGTTGTCTTCAAATAAACGATAATAACGCAGTCCAAACGTAGGCAGCAATATTTTGAATACAGGCACGATGCATCTGCCTACATGACATCGTGTTACACGCGACAAATGCTCAAAAGTTATCTCGTATTAAGTTTATGCCGCTGCACTCCATATAATATAGTCTCTGGTCATTCTATAAAGCCTATAGGCTATTCTGAACCACTTTTCAAAATAGATAAATACACGAGGAAAATATGAACGGTAGGCTATCGGTATTAAAAATCCTTAGGCCTACCTGTCAGCAGCAAAAGTAGGCTACAATGCTACACGAAATACTACTATTATTAAACGTGTATAGATGCGCATGCACTACACACAGGTTGTGATCTACTTTGAAAACGCGTTATTCAATACGGGATGATGTTTCACTATACTTGCCTGAAACCCTGTTCGCATTCGGCATCGCATTAAATTTATTACTAGTAGGCCTACATTACGCGCCTGTGGCATACACTAACAATGATGCCCACCTCACTTTATTAAAGCCTGACCAACGCTTCAACTGCATCTGTCGCCTACAGTAACTGTGGTGCAACACGACCTGTAGGCCTAGACTAGGCCTACAGTTGGCTGGCTAGTTACCGTAGACCTACCATCCGCTGTTCAGCATAATAATCGTTAGACCTATCCTACTGCGTGCTAAACTTAGCAGCTACGGATGCGGACCACGTAGCGTAGCACTCGTGACAGTACAGTGCATACTGTCAATAACACAACCTGCAAGACACGCCTGATAGTAGCTATTTGAAAAGCATTCATACCCAGTACACCTATTACGTGAGAGTAGGTCTATCTTAACCTATCGTGAACCATTTGTCGGGTTATTTAATTGGCTCGTATCAACGCTATCGCCAGCACCGAGTTCGATCATCTGCAATCAAGTATTTTAATGGCTACTTTATTGTGACTGCTGCTGACATTCGTGTATACGATGAAAAAGCTTTTTTCTTTGCAAGACCCGGGTCCCGCCGGGTCTCAGACCCGGCGGGACCCGGCCCACTTTAACTACTGCTGCACATACGTGTAGGCCTACTGCAGACGCTACTGTAATAGCGGAGAACATATGCCGGTGTGTATCTTTGTTTCGGGGTTCTCATTGCCCGCGTGAAACTTGCCTACTGTCAGTTGCTGTATGTTTTACAGTCGTTTAGTTCCGTTGAAAGTTAGCGCAATGTCTGCTCAGATTAGTCATAAAACAAGACAGACACTGGTTTAAGATTTTTACTACGTTTCATAGACAGAACAAGGTCCGCATTGTGTTTTGAAAGTAACGCTATAAATTGCAGTTTAGATTTTGCAATGGGCTAGCGTATTGTCCTCTCGCAATAGGCTACGGAAGCTACAGGCTTTAGCAAAATAGAAAATTATAAATTACATTTTGGAGGGAATAGCAATGACATGCAATCGAACAATTTGCGCACGCGCACGCACGCCGTACTCTAATTATTTATCATGTCACACCATTGTCTAGGCCAGTGGTTCTCAAACTTTTTCATCGGCGGGCCACATTTAGTTTTACAAAATCTTCGAGAGCTATTTTTGGCTTAGATTAAACTACTCGCGACCGGGGCGGGAGTGCTGACACGAATTTTTCCACAGCCTTTCACAAGTACCACGCCTACTTAAATTATCCCTGCTTATGCCCGACAAAAACTATTCACCAAAACACAATTCACGAAACAAGCCTATCAGCATCACCGCGAGCCACAGTGGCTCTTTCGGCAGGAGTTCAGCGGGCCAAAATTGCTCTTTTAGCAACACTTCCGCGGGCCACATACAAGTTTTCGCGGGCCACTTTTGGCCCGCGGGCAGCACTTTGAGAACCCCTGGACTAGCATATACCGTGATCGAATAGATCTACACCGCATAGATCAAAGCAACTGCAGCCGCTGTGAGATCAAAGTGAAGTCACGTAGAAGAGTGTTATCACGCCATCAGCGGCCCGCCTGTATCAAACAACGAGTAGCGCGTCAGACGCATAGCGGCTGTACGCTCCGACAGCTCTGAACAAGCCAATCTTTTCTGAAGTTGCCGGATGACTTTCTTAAATTTACACTCAAGCGTACAGACTGGGCTACTTGAACACTCGCCGTAGGTAATGTTGTGCAATAAAGATGGCTTGCATGGGATTCCAATTATTATCCCTTTCATAATTCCATCAAAATGCAGTTGGAATGTACAATTTTAAAATAATTACTTCGCACAATACTGGCATAGGGATTCTTTTAAATGCCGGCCTAGATATGTAGATATAATAGCAGGTAGCTATCAGCCTATAAGCCTACGCGTTGTTGATAAAACACTAACTAGGCCTACACGTAGGCCTCTCCGCGTGTGCTGCATCATGTAGGCGCTTGCTTGGACGTGACAGATGCAATTTGTTGTTGAGTCGACGTTTAAATGATTGATTGTAACAACATTTTAATGACTTTAAAACTTTAACAATGCTAAACAATGTCGTGCTGACTGACGCTATTGAATTAAGTCCCATACGAATAATGTAAAGCGACACATATAGCAATAACACAAGAACATGGACCGCTTGGGCTTATTCACGCGCAAGTAGTAGGCTCATTGCTTTATACTCCTGTTATGCAACATCCATCCAACAGCAACAGTCTCTAGCTGGTGTAAGTCCACAAGTCACATGTAGCCTACAGTTGTAGCCTAGATGTAATGTATGAGTAGAAACTTCAAGGAGCAGGAATTCGCTCAGTCTCCATTCATGAACATCTACTGACACTGACAGGGGCGACAATCTCGTCTTGTGTTCGAGCCCCATTGACACTGAGAGCGTTCCGTGCTGCAGAAACCATGGCGTCTCCCAGGCAATAGATAAGTAGCCTAGCTCTGGCAATGCAAGGCTGAGTCAACAACTTGAGCACACAAGAAAGGGAAGAGGGAGGGCCGCTGGTGAAGTGCGCCAAATTAGTGAAATTGGCTCACAGCCCTGGAAGAGAGAAGAGATGAAGATTTTCACGAATGCAAGGACCTAGCCAGGAATCGAACGGTTGCGTGCACGTATAAGCCTCATAGGCCTATTTTATGAAATCAATGACCTGTTGTGAATATTGACCGAAGGATCAAATTTAAAATTTTAGATCCAAAGAGCCACCTAAATAATTAGGTGGCTCTCGACAATCATTAAAGCAAACACTGAAGTCACATTTTAAAGCAACCCACAAAACCCGAGTGACCGAGTCATTTTGCGCAAACCGGCCCTGCAATCCGGAGACCAAAGAAATAGTTTGCAGCCCAAAGCTCCCCGGGCGAGTCATAAAAGGCGACTAAAGAAGGGGAAACGTTCTGTGTGTTCTGTGCTAATCTTTTGCATAGAACCGGACTGTAATGGCCTACGTCTTTATTACCACACACGATCCTTAAACTACAAATACCCCCCCCCCCCCCCCACACACACACACACAACCTAGCTACGAGCGCAAATAGAGTTCAGTGAACCCATTTCAGAAGTGGACAAATCTTGCATCCAAGACCATTCGGAAGCTCCATCAATTGCAATGAATTCTGTCTATTATTCTTATCAATTTGACTTCAATCTAAATAATAGAGAAAGAGAGACATACCCCGATAGGGATTGGATATAGCTGGGCACAAGCACCGACAGCGGTCAATTTTGATTCGAGATTTGCAGATTTGCGCACCGATAGCGATCGATATAGGCCGAATATACTGTACGATGTACAATTTGATATGGCATCAAAGCAGGGTCGCAGACTGGGAAATTTTGAGATTTGACTCCCCCCCTAATTTTAAAATTGATTGTTTTGACATGGTAAGTCTTTCTCTAAAAGTCCAAATCACCTTTATAATTTAATCAATTTAACTTTAAATGTTTAGAGCGTTAAATTTATTTCAAGAAAAATTTCATTAGGCCTATTGGCAGGGGGGCCTATAGACTTAATACATTATGCCTTCAGTACAATGCAAGAAAATTATGCAACAGCGTTACTCTAAGGATCATCGTCATCAAAGCCGCATACCTTGAAGTGTTCCAATCATATCCACGTGCTACAATGAATTTTCATATTGTTGAGATAAATATAGGCTACATCGTGCAATATACATGTAGTAATGTCTATCGGAATTTCTTGCTTACCTTATTCTCAGCAGCGAACACAGCGGAGCTTGCAGCTGAGATGTCGCTAAGACATCGCTAATACGATGCCAAATAGTCCAGAAATTTGTTGTGACGAAATGAATCTATGTCAGCGCGCAAATCAATGTCAATTACAAATTAATGAATTAATGCCGCTGTTGATTTGCGCCCGATGTAGACCTGATCCTACTTCTCAACTTGATTTGCTAAAAAAAAGAGTGTCTCGACGACAATAGTTTAGGCCCGCTGACAAAGGCATGCAGCCCGCTGCGAATCTTTCTCTCGCACGACGCGTGGACACGCGCAGATGTTGAAGGCGGCTGATCAGCGACTCCTACGGTCATTTATTAATCGCAAAATCTTCCTGCCATCCGTCGGTTCACTGCAGCCCAAGCAGCAAGCTATAGAACTACTCACCAGCTTTTCTCATGCAGCAATAGGCAGGGGCGAACCCATGCAGATTATTTGAAGGGCGAGAAAGAGAACAATTCTTCGCGTGTCGGTCACCAAATTAACTCTTCTCCAGAAAATCGTATAAGGCCGGGTAAGCTAATATACCGGTAACTTTCCTAGATACATTAACTGACTGGCATTTACTGACTAGAAATGAATTGAGGAAAGGGTAGAGAAGCAAAAAATAGAAAGGATACAACTAATGATGACAATATTGTATGACAATAGGCTGCAATAAAATTTTGTCCCCAAAAAACAATAGGGGGCATTTGGCCCTTGTTTCTCCGTGGCTACGCGGCCTTGTTAGCAGCACCAATATGACTCGTCTCCTTGACAAAGGAAGAATCTAATATGGCGGCAGGCGGACCTCTTGTTAACGCGAGTCCTTATCCTTCCGGCTCCGGTTGCATAGTGTACACGGCTTCTAATCCGCATTGAGTAGCATGCTCTAATAGTCTTATAGACTAATAAGCTTCTCTCTCAATTATAAGCGTAGACGAGTTGGATCAGCAATGCGCAGACGCGTCGATGGGTCTATAGTAAAAATTGCAGAAAACCTGACTTATTCTGCACTATAATAGCTATTATAGTGCAGCTCAGCTTAATCAAATTCTATCTCGAAAGTCCACAGTAGCGTGACTCTAAGAATTTAGTTGCTATTGCAATATTTTAAAAATGTCCAACCATGAACGTTATAACCCACCCGCTTCGAATGGCGCAGAGAGGCCATGACCCCGACGTAGGCCTGGGCTATATACGGCCCTAGCTTCACAACAAGACTCTAATCAAAGATCAAGGCATTGAAAGATGATTAGGGTCTAGGCTTAGGATATAGGGACATAGCTATTATAATCCGTTTACTGAGCACAAACAAGATTTTGGATTGCAGATAAATGACTCGAATGATTGTTTGGCTAATAGCGCAGCTAAAGATTGGGCGGGCATCAGCCGGACTGAGTGTGAAGTTTGATTTTAGGTCTACCGTTACGTAGCCTAGGCCCATAGTCCTCCAGCTGCCTCGACCTACCGCAGTCAGCTAGGCTACAGCAGTCATGCACTATAAAGCTTTGAGCATGATACACGGCTATTACATTGAAATTTATCAGGCTTATCATAATGTAGGGTATTCGATGCAAAGCCAAATCGACAGTGACAATAGTTCAATATTTGCTCAGAGCGTCTCGACGTCCTGTCTAGGCCTACACGACGTCCTGTCTGGCACAGTGACTGTCGTCCGGAGAGTCATGTAGGATGATAGTACAGGACCACGGTAGGCCCAACGATGGCGAGACTACATGGCGTCGCCTTGTCAGCCTACCGGAAGTTACTTTAAACTTTAGATCATTGATGAGAGTTTTTATGCATTGATCCTATAGACCAATATTGAAACACAATAATCAAAATTCTTGATAGCTCAAGAGTTATTTGGCTAACGCCACAATTGGTAGGACTCTGAGGCCCAAAGATGATGGGTTGGATTAGAAACGGTGATCAAAGACACGGCAGCACGTCGAGCTCAGACAGATGAGCAGTAAGATTTTTTGTGTGAACCGCATGATCTTTACATATATATGCTATGCCTGTGGGGATGATTGAATAATCTCAAAACCTATTTTCGAAGGCATACGAATTCAGGCTGCTTCAGCCAGGCTGTAGCAGCCTGGCTGATGTGACATTTCAATAAATAGTTAAGCGGAGGATATCCGCGCGTCCAAGAAATCCGCGCGTTCAAACTTGCATCAAATTTGACTCATCTCGCAAACGTGTCACGTGACTTTGTTCTTTCAACTTCCGGTCCTTTATTATCGCTCAGCCGAGGAGATCGAGTTGATTGAGCAGCCATGGGTCGCATGCACGCCCCCGGGTGAGTCCTCAGTTCTCCTAACTACCCTAATCTCACCCTCGATAGGTCCAGTGCCCAGTTTTGTGATTGTTTAAACGCTAGAGTCGTCGCATGCTCGACGATCAAGAAGTTAGTTTGCATTGTAACAAGATCACACGTGTGTCCATTGTAAAAAATTAATTGAATTCGATGTTAGTTAGGTTAGTAATTCGTTAAGTTAGGGGGCATCATTGGCCCTATAGCCTAATAGGCTTAACTTCCTGTATGTAGCGATTTGACAATAAGGTGTAAAAACAATAACATGCTCTGCTACTAATTTTTAATGTGGTTTACATTGCGAATACAATGTTGATTGTTGACGTACTGCTCATATTTTTTTATGAACGACTTTTTGTTTTCAGAAAGGGAATCTCCCAATCATCACTTCCGTACAGACGCAGTGTTCCCACGGTTAGTAATACTGAAACATGGGCATCAGTGTGTTCAATTCAAATACAATTTTAATTCTGTGACTAATAATAAATTATGTGCAGGATTTACTAATTATCGGTGTGCAATTTCTTCGTGTTATATAATCTTGTAAAAATGGTATAATATTTGATAAAATAAACGTTTTACTGTATTGTTACTAATTAGAATTGGAGACTGCAGAAGCCTGTGATCACATTTTAAAATATTTTTTTGCCAATGTTATATTTCCTGAACTGTTGCATTTTGGGGGTCAATTTCATCACTTCGGCTTCTTTTAGAAAGCTTAGAATTTTTGTCGCATTATATAAACAGCTGAAGCGTTATTTGATAAATAAATCTTAAATAAGTGTTCTCTGCATCCCAGAATTTTGCAGCTAATTCTGCTTGTCACAATCCAAATGTTTTGAAATCCTGGTACATTTTTGGGTATTTTTTGCACATTTTTCTGTAGTTGTAATTATTTTATGTGGGTGTTTGGTTGTGTGTGCGCAGTGGCTGAAGCTGACCTCGGACGATGTCAAGGAGCAGATCTACAAGCTGGCCAAGAAGGGTCTCACGCCCTCGCAAATCGGTTGGTTGCATCAAGTGGATTTAGTTGTTTAGTTGCAATACCGTTAACATCATGCTATCAATTACAATTTATGTTAATTTATATATGTGCCACTTTGGGAGGAGGCACGCGATGAAGGCAATCAAACAAGTAGAATCGGAAAATGCAGCGAATTGTGGTCATATTCCAAATGGAATTCATGATTTCTGAAGGCTCAAACTATTACGCAGCAGAACACCTCATTGCACTATGTGTTCTTCTATAACCCTGTCACAGGTTGCGCTAAGTGTTATTCAATTACCCTCTCACGGTTGCGCGAAATGCCGCGTGTCATCGCGCAGGTGTCATCCTGCGTGACTCGCACGGTGTCGCGCAAGTCCGGTTTGTGACGGGCAACAAGATCCTGCGTGTGCTCAAGGCGAAGGGCCTGGCGGCAAACATCCCCGAGGACCTCTACTTCCTCATCAAGAAGGCCGTCGCCATCCGCAAGCACCTCGAGCGCAGCCGCAAGGTTAGCCACCCGGTTCTCCGGCTGCGCTCGGGCCTTATTTTTGGTTTTATTTAAAATTGTTTTTTCCAAGAAATTAATTGCAATTTTGATTTCTAACTTGCACTCGCAATTATTTTGTGGAAGAAATTGTGTTACGTTGTTGTTTATTTAAGGATATTAGATTAAGGGTTTGGATTTAGGTTTTATTTAGATTAAGTACCGTAAAAACGGTGTTATGATGTCATATTTTGAATGACTGGGCTAGTAGGTGACCGATCGGCTGTGATATGTGAACCAGAACCGGACTGTATATAGTCCCTTGTGCTACACACGTTCCCTACTACTAAAAATAAATCAAACCATTCATGATATTGCGCATATGTCGTGCAGGATCGTGACTCTAAGTTCCGTCTCATTCTGGTTGAGTCGCGTATTCACCGTCTCGCGCGCTACTACAAGACCAGGAAGGTCCTTCCTCCCGTCTGGAAGTAGTAAGTACAACCTCTGTTTTAACTATTTTAACATACCACATGATTTTGAAATATTTATCAAATTGCTGGGCAAATGTCAAAATGATTTTTTTATTGCTAGATACCAATTAAATTTTGAAGCTGTGAGGTTGAAGAACCACTGTTGTGATGTTCGTCTAATTTGCTAGTTTTATTTTTGCTTGTTTATTAAATTACATTTTAGAGAACTGTTTTATTAATGACTAGTTTTAGGAACTAGTTTTATTATAGTTAAGAACTAGTCATAGTTAAGAACTAGTTATAGTTAAGAACTAGTTTTATTTTTGCTTGCTTATTAAATTACATTTTAAAGAACTGAATTTAATGATGCTAAGCTCTGCTGCAAACGATTCAGTGATTTTTTGATGTTTCTTAATAACACTGCTAGCAATGTGTTACCTTGCTAAATAAAATAAGAAATAGCTACTTAAACAATGCTCTTTATCCTATATCATTTTTTGAATGACTGATATGTGGTTTGAATGACCGATAAGCTAAGACCAAAAATAATAATAAAAAATATAATAGTAGTATTTGTTTTAAATGTACAAATAACACTGCATTTCATGTTTTTGATTAATTTTATAAATCTGCGTAGCTATTTGACATTATATTTTGTTCTGTGTTTCAGTGAGAGCAGCACTGCTTCTGCGCTGGTGGCATAAAGAAGTGATTCAGACTATGGAGTCATCTAACATAAAGAAGTGACTCAGACTATGGAGTAGCTGAACATAAAGTAGTGACACAGATTCGTCCAATGACCATGAAGTGGTCCAATGAAATACTGTAAACCATGAAATTTTTGCGTGCATGTAATTTTGGATAATTGTGCAAATTGATCAAACTCGCAAAATTACATGCAAAAAAATAGCGCTGCTTAAAGCATTATATGTCGCATTCCTCAAAAGTGAGAAAATTTAGTACACCAAAATTTTCAAAGGCTAAATCAAGAAAATAACATGCAGCTATAATTTCATGTTTTACACTATAAAAGTTGACATTTCTTAACCATGAACTCGCTCTGTGCCCACTGCTGCTTGATGGATTTCAATAAAATCGCGCTTCTGATGTCACGTTTGCGTAGTAATTAGTGATTGGTACCAGTGAGCATGTTTTGGTGGTGCAGTAACCGTGCTATTTTAAATATTGTCATCGTGTCATAATTCAAAGCCGTTTTGTATGTGTAGGGAAATGTAAGGGTATGAAGGCCTACCCCTATCATTGAAAGCTTTGACTTTAAATACAGAAAACATTAAATTTTCCCATGCGTGTCGTTTTGGCGAATGTTGCGAACAGGTTAAACTCACAAAAATTACATGCTCGAAAATAAAGCTGCAGAAACTTACAATGGGTAGTCATCAAAAAACGAGAAAATTACGTGCAGCAATATGTCTGAGACGCAAAACCGCGAAAATAACATGCAGCAAAAATTTCAGATTTTATTATAATTAAATTGTTCATTTATCTGACATAATCCTTGCATTTAGAGGAGTGTCTAGAGCCAATAAAAAAAAGAATGACTGGAACCCCTTGGATATTTTGGCAGACGACATCAAAGATTGAACAAAATTACGCATGCAAGATAGAGTAATTCTTCCTTAAAAATTAGCGCCAACTAAAAACGGTTGTGAACTGATAACTCGTATGATATAAAGCGCAAATATCTTGACTATCCATGCAATCATCGGTACCAAATTCGTTTCATTGTTCCATTATTCAGAATTGTTGAAAGGGCCGGTAGCCTCTGCCTGAGCAGTCTGTGGAGCGAAGTGGACCTTCGCCCAGTGTCTGACTCGGCTCAGAGAACAATTATAGTGCTTGAAATGCAACCGCTTAGGCTTACAGAAATGAGCCTATAGTTAACTAATCCCGTCAGAAGCTGATAAAATCCAGACAGCAGCTCACATTCGGCCTATAGGTAGTGAGCGGCCTAGAAGCAGATCCATAGGCGAGATGGGCCATAGTCAGGACCTTCGCTAAGCCTTTTTCAGACGCCAAGACCTAGGCATTTGTATTTCTAACGGAACATTATAACCCTAGCCCTACCCTAGTCTAGCCCTACCCTAGTCTAACCCTAGCTTACGCCTAAAGATAGGTGAAATATCGATCCAAGATAGACTTAGGCTAACATAAAATAAAACAAAAATTTCTAAATACAACAACAATTTTCATACTTCACGCGTGTCGAACCTACATGACATCGTATAGTCAGAGGTAGTCGCATGCAACTTATTAATATAATGATTCTAGCTAGTCTGGAGTTGTTTTTTTTTATAATGCGGGCCTACAAATTACAACCAGAAATCGTGCACAAAATTCCGCCAGGGCGGCGATCGGTGTCAATGACCGGCAACTGTATCCTGAGGGCCAATGTATCATGCAGGCCCACAAAATGTCTGTCATGTAGATTTAGCGCAAGCTTAGGCATGACCACTGGCCAATAGGCATCGCTTGAATATGGGTCTGCAATAAGACTTTGATAAATAAAAGACAATAAAAGATAAATAAGACAATTGATAAATAAAAGGAGGAAGTTACAGCCGAAGGCGCCTTAACTAATGGAGTGCTTTAGACTTATGCAATTCGTTAATAGTTGTACGCATTTCACTCCCCCGAATTGTATCAGGGGATGAGCGCCACGTATAGCACTTCATGCATTCACGTTCAATCTTCATCCACGCAGTAAACCTATTCTAGGCCTATCCAGACGTGGCCTACAATAATTTCGTACGATCAGAAGTCTAAACCCAATACAGTCCTAATTGTCTGAATGAAACAATGGTGCGGCGTGGTTTCAAGTTCCAGCCTCACCAGCCTACCAGCGCTAGGCCCCCAGCGGCTCGTTGGCTGCGACTGGGTCTCGTCGACAATAGCAGGCAGGAGTGATGACGAGAGACAGATGCGCCGTATATAACTCGGCTGCGCCCGCGCTCGGACGCATTGCTTCTGGGAGCCTAAGCAACGACATTCAAGTAAGTCAGTCGCCATAACACATTATGTAATGTATGTAGGCCTATGGCCCACTGCACTTAATGCGCGCCAAAATTATGTCGTGCAAACTACTTCTACGAATTACTTACACATAAGGGTCCTCAACTCCCAAAACCACCACCATCATCATCACCACCTGCCTCTGTCGCGCAGCAGAGCGAAGATGTTGCGTCTGATCGTGCTCGTCTGTCTCGCGGTGGCGTGCGCTGCCAAGCAGGATCACTGCTGCTCGGCCGCCGACCGACACACCGTGCAGGCGCAGTGGCAAGAACTCTGGCAAGACGTCCACTCCTCCAAGATCAAGATCGGCTTCGGCAAGCACAGTCTGCTCAAGTAGGTGCAGCAGATATGAAGGGTGGTCCCCCCCCAAGAAAAATGACCATCTTTGTGGGCAATTTTTTTGATTAGCCTCCCCCCCTTCAAGGGGTAATGTACAGTGTATATGCAATGTCGCTCGCCTTAAAGTAAGCTTGTAGTTCGATGCATTTTTGCATTATGTAAGCGTTCCTTTCCACTATGCACTTTTGCATGCAATTTTGCATGAAATTTAATTTTGCATGCAATTTTTCATGCAATTTTGCATGCAATCTTTTTTCGTGTTAAACCGGACGGATGACGGTTGTCATGACAACGATTTCCTTAATTGAGTTTTATGCACGGCTTGTTCTTTAACTGAGTTTCATGCACGGCTTGCATGAAACCCAGTTAAGGGCATTTTACATTGTAATTTTCGTAACATGGTTGCATGCAAAATTGCATGCAAAATATGCATCGTGGAAAGGAGGCCTAAGGTTATCATTTTCACCATGCGCTGTTTGCCGTGGTGCAGGTTGGGTGAGAAGCACCCCGAGGTGCTTACGGCTCTGGAAGCCGTCGATGTCAAGCACCCTGACGGCGGACCCTTCCAGGTGACAGCCTATTCAACTATTTAATGCTCGGTTTGTGAACAAGCTGATATCTCTTCAGATGAGAGATATCCAATCGGAGTTGTTGATTTGCTCCCATCATGCTCCAACCTCCCAGGCTCCAACCACTTGCTCCAGCCCCCCAAGTTTATCAAAAAGCCGAACTATACGAATTTGATGTCATAATTATTATGACATTTTATATAAAAATGTGTAACTGCTGATTGCTCGACGTCGATTTGAAAAAGTGTTAATTTGCACATTACTCAAGCTGCGGTTTAAGCTAAACTGCAGTTTGAAATTTTTTGGTTGCTCAACAATTTTCTTTGGTTAGAGTGCGATTGAGCAAATGTGCTAAAATATCACTGAATCCTGGTCTTTATTAGCGTTCCGGAAGGCCCTAATTGTGTGAATACGTGTCAATAGTGGTAAATGTTCGATAGTATTGTCAAAATTTGAATCCTGAAACGCAACAGATTTTTCGTGGTTTTGGGTGTAAAATTGCACTTAAATCGCAGAAATGTGCGAATTGAAAAATTAATTCGCAGATTGCTAATTCGCACATTAAATCGAGGTCAAGCATCAGAAAATTTAGTTAAATCGGACCACGTCACTAAATCACACTTAAATCGCACTCAAATCGAGGTCGAGCAACTAGGCGTTAGAATTTTTTTACCATCAACCCGGTTTTTTCAGTGCAAATCGAGCCCAGTCTGCAAGTAGTGTAGTGTCTAGGTCTGCAGTGTATATCCATGTCATCATATTCCACGCCTCACAATAAGATGTCAAACAGACTGAACTATGAGACTTTTTTTGATCTATATCAAACCGGAAGAGTCGATATGAAACAAACGACCCTCTTTACTTGCGCAATATGCAGAGTTAAGTATAGTACATCCTACACCAAAAAAATGAAATTATTGCAACATGAATGTGCAAAATTTTGCAAGCTGTTTGAACAAAATATGATAAAATTACTAATTCAATGAGCGCATTCACTGTGTAGCCCTGCATTTGGAACGATGGATCTCCAGAACTTGACGCCAACTCATGGGGCAACATAGCAAAAATTTGAGATAAAATGGCAGATAATCACAGTACTCGCTTCCCTATGGCTCTGCTATCCAGGTCTACTGTCTGCGCGTGCTGCACGCCTTTGACAACGTCATCACGACCCTGGACGAGCCGGATGCGCTGGAGGCGACCCTCGAGCACCTCGCCAACAAGTTCTCCCACATCAAGGGCATCACCCACGAGCACTTCAAGGTCATTATATAAATCTTTCATTTATTATCAAAGCAGAACACAATAAAAATAGAAACTTTTATAAACACTTGAATAACGTACAGTTTAAGTGTGAGTTAAATTATTGTGATGCAATGATGCAGTATCAGGAGCTCACTAAATGGTCATTAATAATTAAAGAAGAAGTCGACTCTAATTGGCTAATTCAAACGCCAGCTGGCTCCAAATTAACAACACCTGCGAACGAAACAAATTTTCAAACTCAAATTTAAATCGTTAAAATTGATCAGAAATGGTATTTTATTGAATAGGAATCGAAAAATCTAAATCCGAACTTGTAGCATATTTCACAAATTGCTCAGTTTTTTTTGTAATTGAAAATTTATATCAAATTGCAAAAATTAAACCATAACAAAACTATTCTGATTTCTGAAATTATGTTTTCTGACTTTAAAGTAGATAATAAGTAAAGATGCATATAAGATCAATATGATTTTGATGGCACTGTGCACTATAGGCTAAGTGCTGTTTTAGCTGTTTGTATCTTTTCAATCTAAGATCAGGCTTCTTCATCAAGTGTTGATATTTTCATCCGGCATTTTAAACCTGAATAACCAATTACATGATGCTTTCACTGCGCTAATCGAGCGAGATGCATTCTTCAGAGTGATACCATTGAATCAAAAGGAATATCCCTAGGTTCTGGGAATCTCGGCAAAAAATATCCCTAGATTGTTTTAAAAAAAAAATAACCCCAGCTCCTATTATAAAATGTGCAATTAAAAAAAAAATATCTCCAGACAGGTATCTGGGGGATGGCGTTAAAAATAAGATTCCAAAATCGCTAAGATATCGATAAATCTAGTGATATAATCCTAGCAGTAGCATCGTTAATTCGTGACCTCATATTTGTATGTTAACACATGAAAAAAACAAGTGGGCTAGGGTTAATAGTGGTGTGTTGTTTGTTTGCCAGACGTTCGGTCAGATCCTCAACAATGGCTTCAGTCGTCTGGCCGACAACTACGACGACATGGCGTGGCGAGCCTGCTTCTCGGGTATCTTCAAGAAGGTCGCCTCCAAGATCCATGCCTAATTCCCCACCACCCAGCGGATTTTCACGTAAATCAAAGCCGCAGAACTTTCAGCTCTTCTTCTTCTTTCACACGTTGCGAACGATTAGAATTCTCCGGCTGAGATAATGCGGACTTTGAACAGGCCTATCATTTGTTGTCAATAGTTTTTTAATTAATGAACGCTGTTATGGAGATTATAGTATAGAGTGGGATTGAGTAGGGGCGTTAACTCGGCTTACAGGCTCCCGAGTCGAGTTGGCGCCCCCACTCGAGCAGATAACGAAACTTGCTGTTTGTCCATTGCGCGCTGTTGCGGATATTTTTTTAGAAGCAGGGCCAACGGACCCATTTCAAATGAGTTTACCTTCGAAATAAAGAGTTTATATTACTAAGTCCAATACAATTTCCTGTTCTGATACGATGTCCGTTTTGAGTTACTTTGATTTTGTTGCATCATTCGGCTTAGCTCAACTAAGTTTATGAAATTTGATGAAAAAGGAGACAAATTGAGAAATTAGACCATCAAGGGGCGTAAAATGTTAGGTGGATATTCAAATAACAATATATATTAAAAGTAGCTATTATTCGTACAGAAATCGCTGACATTGACAAAAATGGGGAAATTGGCACAAACATCATTTCACAAAAGCACCAATCTTTGTAATAATTACATGAATGACAGCATTAACATGTTTGGACCGACATGTAGTTACAAGTGTAGTCGTTGCACAATGATTCCTGAACACAATCTAAGAAAATGTCCTCAAAGAGGCCCTGCAATTTTCCTTGCAATTTGTTGCAATGACAGTAACCTAATACAATTCGATCAAATTTGAGGACTACGTTGTAAGCTACTATGTTCAAGTGCTAAATCCAACTGGTTTGAACACTTTCATCAGTTTCATCCAGATTCAATTTACTTGTGCACTACAGTCTTGTCACAACATTGAAATAATATTCATTATCTCAGTCTTAATAACTACAACGATATACTGTGCTGCAAAAGTTGTCGCAATTGTTCAACACAATGCCATGTAACTGCACTGTGCTCCACCAGTCGTGCAATTTTTCTAAAATCTTTTCTAATTCTAAACGCAGGGCAGCGCTTGGATTCATTTGATATGGTGTTGTTTAAAAATACCGAAAGACAAAATAAATACATGTCAACTGTTACCGATCCCGCTATTGTCCACATTTTTTTATTGTTTCACGTTGAACCCTAAACACTTCAATTTCATGAATTGCTCCTTGCGCTAAATGCAACAATGCTTGTTAAGTACAATCTTGACTTATTTTCAACTAACTAAAGGACATATTTAGCAAAAAATTTGCAACTGCAGTGTAAAAGTACAACTGCACACCTAGAGAAGTCGCAAGCGTGGGGGGGAGGGCAGGGGAGGGTGGGAGGATGCTGACGGAGACTTAAACTTTTTCCTGCTCTGCAGAACTCACCAACGCGGGAAGCGATGCTCGCCCAAACTTAAATTTAGAAATATCAAATTTTCCACAAAATGTATAACTGCAGTTTCAGATTCTAAATAGCACCCACAAATCACGTTTTCGAATTGCACATTTCAATTTACAACTGCCCTTCCTGTGCACAACTGCAGGTTCAAATATACCCCCCCCCAACTGATAATCAGTTCAGAGTCTCTGGCAATCTTCAAGGAATGCCGCATCCCTTGCGCAAAGGGAGCCTACGTTCGCTGCTCAAACAGTCTGCTATGACCATCGAGCGCTTGCTGACAGTCAGTTCTATGATCTGCCCTGGCGGCGTGTATGCCGTACAGTCTACCCGTGTCATAAGGCTCTGTCCGTCAGGGAACAGATGCGAGTCGAGAGGGAGAGGACGGCCCCTTCTGTTCCTGCGCGCACGAGGGGACAAACCACAACGAGCGTCTGAAAATAAATGATAGCATTTTGGAACTTGAGCAAAGGATCCAGCTGCCAGCGGCGCTTCACAAATTACATGAAGAAAATACAAGTATCTCATGATGTCGGGAAGTGTACAGCGTCCTAGAGTTGGCTTCAGTCATAACACGGCGCTGCAAAAGTTGTCTGATCAAAAAAAGAGTAGACTGATTAAGTTGTCAATCTGTTGATCAATAAATTTGTGCGTGTTGGAATATTGAGTAAAACTGAATTTAACTATTAACAAATAGCTTGCAATGAATTGAGTTTAAAAGCAAATTGCGCTAAAATTATTGAATTATGATTATACTAAAGTAGAGGCAATATCATATCAATTCAGCAAAGTTGCTTTACTGAAGGTCAGAAACAGTCAGGTCACTTAATGATTTTATGACTCTATTCCATGAGGACATAATATTGATACAACAATCTGGTCACATAATAGGCTTACTACCTGATACTATCCCAAGGGCCAGAAGATCTAAGGTAAAATGTAACTTGTAACAAAATAAGATTGCGACGAGAATGTTTTTTATCCTCTGCATGACGAACCTGAGACTTCTTGCATGGAGTCGCCGGAGCCTTTGACTGAGTTTCTGATGGACCTGCGAAAGCGGAACACCCTTCTCCTGGCGTGATGCAGAAATGGTGAGGTTGAGATTGTGTACAGCACAGGGTTGACAGCAGCGTTGAGCGGCAAGATGAACACGGCTATCCAGGCAAACACCTGGTAAAAACACCCGGATATGGAATAAAGCAGAAGAACAGCAATCCTGACCTGATCTGTTGGCGAATGACATAATTTTATCGCATTATTGATCGCAATAGACTTGAAACCCAGAGCTCCCCGGGCGTGTCATAAAAGACAACTAAAGAAAGGCGGTACAGTAGTTTAGGCTAGTACTTTAGTTGCCTCAAGGTTTATCACTGGCCTGAGGCGGTACGGTGGCGCCGTTGAGCGAGGCGAGTCCGAGCAGCACTATGGGCAGCCAGCACCAGAGGTAGGGTGGGTCAGCCCCCCCCCCTCCCCCAAGTCCTGTGACTGACCTCGGGCGGGACGGTGGCGCCGTTGAGCGAGGCGAGTCCGAGCAGTGCGATGGGCAGCCAGCAGCAGAGGTCCGTGAGAACGATGAGCGTCATGCGCCGCGCCATCGCGCGCTCAGTCTTCATCTGAGGCGAGCGCGCCGCCTGGCGCGTGCGCCGCGCCACCACAAACATCCACAGGTACCTGAGGACAGACACGCACACAAACATCCACAGGGACCTGAAGACAGACACGCAGACAAACATCCACAGGTATCTGCTCACAGACAAACACAGGGAGATGAAAACAAATATAAACACACAAACAAGCACAAACATCCGCACAAACCTAGGAACAGACAAACATAGCGAGATGAGAACAAATATAAACACACAAACAAATACTTTACTATGGATTAAAAAGAGCAAGATCCCGTAATGCCACAGACCTGGTCCCGATCAGGTCCTTGGATGCCGAAACGCACCATAGACTAATTATTACTATTATCGTATGTTCAGCTCAATGCAAACGTAATGAATTTATAAAATATTGAA
Organism: Chamaedrilus cognettii; assembly: GCA_034695025.1. Lineage (NCBI taxonomy): Eukaryota > Metazoa > Annelida > Clitellata > Enchytraeida > Enchytraeidae > Chamaedrilus > Chamaedrilus cognettii. The sequence continues at coordinate 27,446 of JAQIWG010000007.1, read as the reverse complement.
TTATTGTAAAATGCAGCAGATTAAAACACAATTTTTGAAACGCTAAAAAACAAAACTGGTGAAAAAGATAAGAAAAATTTGTCATAATTCTACAGAATTTTTTCAGCAGGTTCCATTTAGTTCTATTTTTCAAGCGACCGAAAAGAGAAAGCCACAAACTACAAAGTTTGTGAGTTAAATACACTCCTATAGTTAATTGATGATCTGAAAGATCAATTATTTATAAATTGAAACAGAAGCAATGAAGCCACTCGGTGGGCAAACTGTCAACAAGAATAATCGACTCACGCGACAGCGATGACGAGCAGCAGCGCGAGGTTGACCGCGAGGAATACAAACACCGAGTACTCCCACCCCGGGGGGCGCTCGGGGGTGATGTGGAGGGCGAGGCACACCCCCGACCTCCCATAGAACCCCTTGAAGTACGCCACCTCCAGCAGGGGAGCGGCCGCCACCCCAAACACCCCCGCCCAGAGCGTGAACATCACCACCCTAGCGTGATGCATCGTCATCCGATTGAACCTGATGGGAGAGCGTATTTACAGCTGACTGCGCGGTTGGACACTAATGCGCAGTTGTAAATTAAATTTTTTTATTTGTAAAGAATTTATAGTAAATGTTGAATTGAGTTGAATTATTCTTTTTGTTTACAATGCAGTTGCAAAGTCCTAAATGGACTTTGCAACTGCACATCTCTTAACCCCCAATGTGCAGTACACGGGATTGAGAGATGTGCAGATGCAAAATCCCAATGCGTTGTGCCCAATGTGCAAACCAAAAGTAAGCAATTGTAAGAATGCAAGCGAAATGCTAGCAAATGCCTCGCAAACTTCAGTAATAACCCCCCCACACCCTACCCCCCCCCCACGCTCGGAAGTTTTGCTGAATAGGATGAAAAAAACACTTCTCGTAGAACACATGCAGTTGTCAATTTTTTTTGTCCTGACCTAATACACACACACACACACACACACACACACACGTGCGGCATATTGTGACCGCATTCCGCGCTTACGCAGCGATAAGCCATTTGCAGCTATGCCCTCCACTTTAACCAATCCATCGCATCCTCGTGTCTTAATCACTTTCCTTCATATCCTTTTCTATCAAGCGTTTCCATCTCGTTTCCATTTTTCCTCTACATCTTTTTCCATCTATCTCATAATCCATACATTTTCTGACCTAAAGTTATGCAGATTTCTTAAAATACATCCTGACCTGAAGGGGAATATGATCGCAACAAAGCGGTCGAGGGTGATGACGACTAGGGTGAAGACGCTGATCTCGCTCGAGTAGGTCGAGAGGAAGCCCGCGAAGCGACAGAGGGCGCTGTGACGCCAGGAGGAGTCGTAGACGCCGTACACGCCGCGGTAGCGTAGATCTACACCGGCGATGATGAGGAGGTAGACGCCCATCAAAAGGTCGCCCACCGCCATATTCGTGATGAGGAACGAGTGGACCTGCTCGCAAGGGAAATCTCTAATAACGACGCTGGATTGTCGAGTCTGGTTTTCAGTTCTTTCTTCAATTCAGTTAAGATTATGTTTGACTCAGCTAAATAGTTGGTATGTATGTATTTTGTATGTACGAATGTATGTAACGATTTTGTTTCTACAAGCGCAACAAATTGCGTTGAGGATCTGATTTTTTGAACGTCTAAGCGGGAGTCAGTTGACTAAGAATTTTTCTCATTCATCAACTGCTTCAAGCTTCTTGATTGCTTCACATTTCTCGAACGCAATAAAGAATTTATCTATACTGCGACAGTAACGCACCTAAACATTATAGTAGGCCTATTTCAACTTTTTGGGCCTACCTTACAAGGATTGAGAAAGCAAACGAAAAAAACCGAAGGGGGAAGAATAGTTTAACTAGAACCAAGCGTCGCTAAAACTGGTACATATTTTCGATAAATAGGGTTGACAAAACAGTTTCCTTGAATCGTGGGTACGATGTTGTTAAACAGACTACACACAGAAAGCAGCCTCACTATGTCAATGTGTTTAATATTATACAGCTGAAAAATGGTCGAACGTAGACGATATCAAGTAAATCTGCAACTCATTTGATTTTGATGCGAAGAAAAATTACGAAAAAGGCTTCAAAATAGCGCCGTGCCAGACAGACTCGTCGAGGCTCGCTGCGTGTCGAGGAGGAGGCTGGAATGGATGCTTTGCTAAGCAAAAAGTCACAAAGTCGCAAAGTCAGTCGGAAAGTCGCAGTCGCAAAGTACATTTTAACTACATTTAAATATCAGACTAAGGCTAAGAACGTAGCCTACTGAAAACATAAATGATTAAATTCTAGTCTGCACAACATGTAGATGCCACACCTTGCTGTCCCTCGAATCCTTCAATCTCCAGACGATGACGACGGTGTTTCCAACGATGGAGACGAGTCCGAGGATCCAGATGCACACTCGCAGCACGTGGTTTGACATGAGGTCCTCGCAGGAAGAAAACTCGTCAGGCTTCGGCAGACAGGTGGCGACGTGGCGCGCCAAGCAACAAAACCTGAACTCATCCGTCCTGCTGCGAGTCACCACAAAATAGACATTATACTCGTATTACTGTTTGATTTGAGAGGCTTGTATAACTAAGCGATTAAGTAATTAGTAAATTACGTAAAAAGTAAGTAAGTTCTTGAAATATTACGTAAGTTAACTTTGTTAAATAAATGACAGATAACGTTTGCGGATCGAAAAACAGAAAAATTGCATTTAATATAATTATCTATCGAGTCCTCAAAATTAAAAATTGCTAAATGTATTAATGATTAGTTATAAATGTTTGTACAATATCTTACAATGATCAAGATAACTATGCGAGAGTGAGCCGATTAATTTCATTGCAGGATGAATGTGAAACCGGCCTTAAAATCCGTTTGCAGTATTATCCGTCATCAGTAGGTATAATATTACCATAGATCAATTTGCTACTCACAGTGTATGCAGTGTTGTGAAACCGTTAAACACATTGACATCCATGTTTCCGATAGAATTCAACGTTAAGTCCCTGACAAGTTGACAACATCAATTAAATTTTAGCAGACCAAAACTTTGAAGTAAAGCTGATAACATTTTCAACTATGCTCTGCCATTAGAAGCAAGTTGAACACTAGTTTATTCAAATAGCCTAGTACCACAATGGTATTTGCAGGTCCAATTTTGTTTTTTCCTTCAAGGACTTAAAGGTAAGATCTTTGGATTGATGATCAAATTCTTCATCCCTCCCTGTACTGGCAGGCTCATGGATATAACCAATTAATAATGAATTAAACTAACGGAGATGGTTTTGTCTCTTTATGCTTCTTATCCTTGGCTCTGTTTTAATTTCGTTGCATATATAACCGATGCCATTGCTGCGATGAGCGTGCCGATAATAATCACTGCACACCACAAAAGGCAGAAATAAAAATGTTTTGCATAATATCGTAATATCAATACCATACGAAAGATAAAATGTAACAACTAACAGCTGCCATATTTGAAAATTATGATTTGACAGCAATAGTTAGGCAGGTTACATATAATAAATAAATAACATACAGCACTTTGAGCTTGTGCAGGCCGCTGAATGCACCCTCGGCCACAAATTTAATGCTGTTTCTTGACACATTTCTGCAACAGCAACAAATATTGCGAACACAATGCTCATTCAATATCAACCAAATAACGCAGCTTGTACAAAAATAACCTAATTATACAAAAATAACTTATAGGTCAAATAGCTTATACAAAAATAACTCTTCAGCTATCTTAAATAGTATACGACTAAAAGTAGCTACTGCAGCGGTGCAGCTTCACAGAATAGAATCACTATGAAAATTTAACTGCCAAAAAATATTAGTGACATAGTGATGAAACGCATAATTCAAGAAATTACATAAAAATAATAACCGTAGCCTAGGTCAGTCGAGAATGAACAGTATTTATATTGCAATAATAATTGAACTTATTGCAGTTATATAAAATTTTACATACAGCGTGTAAATTTGTCGAAGTCCAACAAAGCTGTTGAGTGGAAGTCTTCTGATCAGCTGACCACTTAAATCCCTGACAAATTGAACATACCATAAACGTAAACAAACAATGTCGTGTACTGAACCAAATTTAAAATATCAAAGGAGAACAAGCAGTTTGAAAGAGCCTACCTATTTCATGAATCCACGCCAATACCACTACCAGGTGAATGATCACAATGATACACAATGATACACAATGATACACAATTATACACAATGAATCACAATGATACGAAATGATCAAGTAAAATATATTGCAAACAAGACCTACAGTGCTCTCAACTTCGGCATGCCCATGAAGGCAAATGAATAGATCTCCTTGATGCGGTTCTTTCCAATGTATCTGAAAAAGAATTGTATGCAAAAAATAGAAATTGATAGAAATTTAACACATTAACAAAATAGTTTAGATAGCAACATTACACTACAGATACTCTACACTAGTTTTATTCAACACGTTAACCCTATAGTTTAGTTGACAACATTACACTATACTACACTAATTTAGTTTAAATAACTACAACAGATATTGTAATACTTTTTGGCTACAAATATTAAAGATTGCTTGAATTTTTCTCACCGACAAGGATTACAGCAAAGTCCGGCGCCAGCAAGTATCTATAAATGTTTAGCTTATGTCCTAAAGTCAATGATCAAACTAAAGAATGGTGTAAAATTTTAATTAAGATTTTATATTCCACTATTTGTGTCAATAGCAGAAGCCAAGGAGTCTATACTTACAGCGTATTGAGATTGACAAGTCCATGAAAAGTTCCGTTCAGCAATCGTTGAATTAAGTTTGCTTCGAGATTTCTGAAAAATTTAATATTAGTATTAAAACGTTACAAATTGAAACAGGAGTTAACTAGAATTAATTAGTCTATTGCCTAATACACACACACATACACTCGTGGTTAAGTGACCCGCTTCCCCGCCTAGGCAGGGGTAGGCCATTTGCAGCCACGGACACAAGAACCCGTGTGCCCTGACCCCATGGAGTGCACTCAAGAAGCAGCATGAGCGGCCTTTCGGGGAGGAAACAGTTAACCCTAAAATTAATCTATTTAAGGAAATGATGAATCGGTACCAGCGTTTTAATAATTCTGCCTCCACCTCCCTAGCCCCGCACTTTCCTTCCACCACACAGACCCTCCCAGCTCCCTTCGAACACAACGACATCTCAAAGACACCGGGCAGGTCATGGATACAGGGGCCTATCCATTTGTGGATGTCCATGGCTGCCTTGTGGAACAGGGTCACAAGGTTTTGCAAGCCGGATGCCTTTCCTGACGCTCAACCTGCCCCCCAACCTGCCCGATCGTGACAGAGGGGTAGGGCTGCCAGACACAGTCATGTCCGGGACTATCGCCTAATACAATGTGAAAACAATATTTGATTGAAATTTAAAGAGCTATGAAATATTGTTCTCTGGCAGTAATCGATGAAAACAGTAGAGCTTCAAGAACGCTATGACCCTACTACTCACAACGTGGTCAGCTGCCACAAAGTCTGAAAATAGTGCTGACCCAGATCTTGAATGGAATTGTTGCTGATGTCTCTGCAGAAAATAAAACTTAAGGCATTTACTCTTCATTGCCCGTGACGCAAGAAAATATCATATTTGGCATAGACAAAATACTTGTGAAGAAAACACTGTACTACACTGGCATGAGAATGCACCCGAAAGAACAAGATAAAGAAGAAATGGAAAAAGAATGACTGCCAGTAGTCTACATTTGAAGTAGTTTCACGTAAAAACTGTCACTTGGAAAATGATTGAAAAAGTAATTATATATCACATTTCAGAAATATATAATTTCTCAAAGTATATTACTAGGCATGTAATACAATATTCTATATATATAAACAATATTTTTGTATTAGATAGTATGAGGTACAGAGAATACACAATATCAGAGCAGTTTTCCGATTATTAATTACACTACTTATTACTCGTAATACTTACAACGTTAAGCAGACACAATATTCTCATTAAAAGGTAAGAACACATACGATTCAAACGAGTACACATAGAAATGTTACGAGTCATGACACGTACAAGTATGTGACTTGACTATAATCCTGGAAGGTTTGCAAGCTCAAACTGCTGTTGAGGTAATTTCCGCTGAAATATCTACACATGTAATTTTGCATCATTAGACCTACTAGACATTTTTTACTATTACGATAAAAATAACTTCATAATCCATTTTGTTAATATTCAAATGATTGGAGATAATCTTGTCCCGGACATGACATTAAACTGTGCCCGGCCGCCCTGCCCCTGTTGCCACCATTGGGCGGGACAAAGCGTTATGACTGAGTGATTTAAGTCGCTGGTCTCGAATTACGAGTGTAGCAGTTGTCGATTGGAATCCCGGCCGTAGCAAAGATTTAGAGTCACTTCGTACACCTATTGGCAAGGGTGGCTTAAATTCGTTAGAATTTAAGTGTTCCTACTTATTTTCGAAATACAAGTGTTCCTATGATGATTACCAGTCTACGGTGGAACCACCACCAGCGACCATCAGCTGGTGCAATGGGGCATCACTTTCCCCACAAGGGGCTAATTACTATTTGGACGCAAAAAAATCTTAAATGTATGATAAATGACTCAACATTTAATCATTTAATCTGAATTTAGTCATAATGTTCCTTCAACATGATCAACACAGCAAGCTTGAGCTCGGCTCTTACATTTTATGGAGTCCTCTTTCATGGCGTATGTCCGGCAGTTTACTGAGCGCTTTCTCAGCACAATCCATTTCATTCTTCACGCAGCTGCAGCTGTCTTCTGGGTATGGACACGGATTGCCTGAAACGCAACAGTTTTTTTTTTTACTCATCGTTACTTATCGACATTTTTACTCATCGGTTTACTCATCATCCATACAAATTTTATATGCATCCCATCGAGCAAACTACTGTTCTTTTGAATGATTTTAAAGAAATTATTTCATTTCAATGCAGAATGCAGTGTGGATGCTACGAAGATGCAGCACAACACCAACTTTAAGACATTGTTACACCAACACGCAGGCCTCAATGCAAGAGTGACTCTTGACCAATTTGTGGAGTAATAAAAGCAAAATATGAAGTTATAAATTCTAATTCAGCGTTATGGGTATAGAAAATGTTGAATTATAAATGTGGAAATATGAAGTTAAGGAAGAGAGGTGCAATTAACAATGACCTCTAAGAACGGCTTGGGGAAAGAAAAACCATCATTTAGTGATCATCATCTTAAAATCATCAAAGTAAGTTTGCAGGCAGAGGCAAGCATTTGTTTTGACATAGTAATTTGAAGAAAAACTCCGCATCTCTGCCATCACTTCCCCCAATGAGTTCATGCGTTCTATTTGCACAGAAAGGAAAAAACCTTTTCATGGACTGAAAATAATTAGATGGGAATGTCCCATGGCTATGGCAAATGTCCAAAAAGGTAATTTTTGGTAAAAAAATGTGAAGTTATAGAAGCCTTACATTGAAGTTTTTAGCTAACATGAATGCATTCTGCACAACGTGTATATTGTTACCAGATAGAATCAGATAGATAATGAAATGACATCGTCACACGCGCCAGTCAAACTCGTTATCATAGCAATTATACATAATAAAATCATCAATTATCGTCGCGTACGACAGCCTAGCTCGTCCGTCTGCGTCGTCTTGCAGTTAAAATATCCGTCGCACACTACGCTGAGCGGGACACAGTAGCTCCGGTGACACTTGAACCACTCCTCCGGACACGCGTGGTTCACTTCAAACACAACACTATTCAGTTATTTGCTGTCAAAACGCTGAATCGGTACTCTTCGCCGCAGTACAAAATGTAGGCTGGGTTTTTTTTAAAGAAGTTAAATAATACGATTCTGAGGCCATGTCGTCATTGGATCCAATCAAGCATGATCCATCATTTATTTAACCTTTTTCGATTTGTTACCCATCTTTATATCGGATTCAAATTTGAAGTAATGCGATAAACAATCTATTTTTATGCTCAATAATTATAAAAAAGAGAATTTATTGACGGATTATGTTTAGTTTCAGTTCAAAAGTGTTGACTGTGCGCAATGATGACAACACCCTTCCTCTGTAGAAGAATATCTTCATCAATTTAATAAATTAATACAGCGGCGTAGTCTGACAATCAATGCGAGAAAATTTTGCTGCAAGAGCAATCAAAACAAAAGTTTTTTTGACTTTACTAAATATTGTTTTCAATTCCCAATATAATCAATCACTCGGTTTGATTTACTTCACATTTGCTATGATTTGTTACCCGCATTGTTGCTTCTCCGCAATAAAAAACACAAAATAATTACATTCTGGTTCGGTGCAAACTGATATACAAGTTGTGCTGCTTTGTAACACATTTACAGCGCTTTGTAGCTACTGTCTAAAAAACATGCTCACTTCTTCTTTGTCTGGTATTTATGACGCGCTATAAGTACCGGTATGCAACTATGACTGTTGGTGTGAAGGCACTAACACGCGCTCTCTCGCTCTCTTGCTGAGGTTAAGGACCGTGTGTAGTAACAAAGTCTATTACAGTCCAAAAAACAACCCTCTGCTTTACTTGCCTGTTACGACTCACCCAGGAAACTCTGGGCTGCAGACTCTTGTTACCCCAATCTGTAGGAGTTAAAAGCTGCCGACACGGGAATTTTTAGTTTAAGGACCGTGTGAAGAAACAAAGACTTTTACAGACCCGTTCCCTTCTTCGTTTGCCTTTCACGACTCACCGGCGGGGAGCTGCAATGCTTTGTTCGATGGCCCACCGCTAGTTATGCAATCAAATGGATTTGTTTAAAATCCAACCCCAACCTTCACCTCAAACGGTTAGGTTAGGGTTAGGGTTTGGGATTAAGGATGGGGTTTGAACAAATCCATTTAGCCATAATTAAACTGTGAGTTAGATGGTCCGCGTCTCTGGGTGCATTGACCCGCTGGGGGGAGTTTAATTTTAAGGACCGTGTGTAGTATCAAAGACTACTAGGGTCCGGTTCTGTGTAAGAGGGCCACCACAGAACCGCTTCCCCTTCTTTAGTCGCCTTTTACGACTCGCTCGGGGAGCTCTAGGCTGCAAGCCAATTCCTTGTTCCCGGGCTTGCGCGCGGAAATGCATTGACACGCTATAATTACCAGTGCCGTTATATGAAGACACTTGCCACAAACAAGAAGGTGTGAATTGTCCGCGCAGCCAATGGAAGTCTTGTCCGCTCGGACGCCATCGAGGCACAGCTCGGACTTGGGAATGCACTGACCGTTCCTACAGCGAAACTCATCCACGGCACAGTGCCGCGACACTTCTGCAACAAGCAATGTTAATCACATGATTTAAACAAAATGATGATAAATATATATATATATATATATATAAATATAATTACATATTTAACCACAAAATGACTGTCAACATTGAAAAACCGCAAATTACGCTGCCATGTTATTTCTGATACACTTGACACATAACAAAGCCTAGATTTAAAATTGGATAACAGAAAATGTCACTAATGTGATAAATAAAAACAAAAATCCAACAAACATTGGTTAAAAAAACTTATATTATGTGAAATATTCTTATGCATAGGCTGACTCTTTCGCTAACTATCCAAAAGCTATGAAAATTATTTATAACAGTAAAGTTCAGATATATGGTAATTAAGTCATAACCTTCAAATAAATGACATCATTACTTTACTATGATTACTTTGTAAAGATTAGTAGGTGCGTTACACCCCACATTGCAAAATACTCCAAGTTCATGTTGGATTGCATTGTATGAATGAATATAGATTAGTTTCGACGCTGGTGAACACACCGCAACTAGTCTCGTCCGAGCCGTCTATGCAGTCTCTGACAAAGTCACAGTGACGCCCGCGTGAGACACATTGACCACTGGCGCAGCGGAACCTGTCCTCGTCACACCGGAAGTCCGCTGCAACATCAACCAAATCACTTCTACAGCAATATTTCTCAACGCATTCTAATTCTAACTAGAAAAATCAACTGTAGATCATTAGCGAAGAAGAAAGCCGCTTAAAGCCTGCACTTCAAAAAGCTACCCTTGCCTTCCAATGTATCCATTGTCATAAATCAACATCTTCCAGATCGCAACGGCGAATGAAGTTGCGAAATATATGATTAAGATGTTTGATGCAAGAGTTTGATGTAAGATGCATGGAGGGCGGCAGTAGACAGCGATGGGAAGAAGCGAGGCTTGAATAGAGAGATGGTAAAGTATCTGGAGAAACCTCATCGTGGGAAACGTCCAATTTGTGCAAGCACAGAAAAGTGATAAAATGTAAATGATGATGAAGATGTGTTATTTACATTGAAACAAAATTTTGAAAAAAATTAATTTTATTGTTGTACGTCTACAATGAGCTTTCGATGAATAAATTACGAAACTTAGACAAGCTAAAAGCCGCCTCACAGCAGTCCAGTTCGTCGCTGAGGTCGCGGCAGTCGGGGACCGCGTCACAGCGTCGTGTGACATCAATGCACGCGCCGCTGCGACACTGGAAGGATCGGGAGGAGTTTAAAGCGCAGGAGACCGGAACTGAACACAGCACGCATGCAGTCTACAGTCTATTGGCATATCAAGGGCAAGTAGGCGACAAGCATAAATAATCAGTATCAATCAATGAGCATCAATCAGCACAAATAGAAGTGGTAACCTCAAAAAAATTCATAGAAAAATGCATTTAAAGTAAAATCTCAGTAACGTGAACTACAACGTCAAAAAAAGGCTCTCACAAATCAAACCCATACCAGGGTACAGTTACAAATTAATGTCCCTATCGATAGAGTAACATTTATCTCTTTCCTTTTTTGCAAAGCACGCTCTGAAAGTTGTCATAAAAATCAAATATTTCGATGCAAAATCAAACACACGTGAGTCTTTTTATTGGTGCATCTGCTTTTGGATTCAATGCACAGACAGACATTCAGATACAGTAATTATTAGTGTTTTCTAAAAAAATTGATGAAAGTATTTATTGAGTTGTAGCATTTTACAAGTGTTTCATATGACACTCGTTTTACACACAAAATTTAAAGTATGATTTAAGGATAGAGACCGTTATCTGGTTTGATATCGGCCAGCTTACAGCAGTTGAGTTCGTCGTCGCACCTCGGGCCGCAGTGACAGATGCCGTCACAGCGATGCTTCAGCTGCACGCAACGCCCGCTGGCGCACTCAAACTGAGCCTTGACATCACATGGCCTCGTCACGCCTACAGTATGTGTGTAATTAAAATACAAAGAGCGAACTGACGCCACAGTTCTATTGTCTGCTAGTGCTGCAAGCCCATGCTCGCAGTAGCAGTCGATCTGTGACGTCAGTTAACTGTTCGTATTTTAATTTCAGAGTTTTCTGTGCAGCATATCAGCGTGCAGTGACTGCATGGTTTGTCAGCCCCTTTACGCTAGCCCTTTAAAAGCTAAAATCACAAGTTTACGTGTTACTAAAGACAGAAGCCTTTCACGACATAATTTTTTTTTCCATATGGACACACAGAAACTCTGACCCTGTTATCCTGCACCTTTTCTCCCACTCCTTCGCCCTGGGTCCTCATTAATATTTTGATGGATGCACACGGCACAGGGAAGTCCCGGATGACATCACCAGAAACGAGCTCTAAACCCATTATTATAATTATTACTAAGGCCTAGTTGCTCAATCGAGAGTTATTTGGTTTTAAATAATCATAGAACAAAAATGACGTCACGATCCAATCAGATCTCGCAAATTAGATCCAGGATTGTTTGAATAACACGCCAATATCGAGGAGTTATTCGAATGATCCTGGATCGTTCAACTATGGTTCAAGTAACTCTATTGAACAACTCGGCCTAAGTCATCAGTTCACAAGTTACTCTAAGCATAAGGCATAAGTTCACATGTAACTGAAGACAGAATTCATTACTACACATATTACTTAAGGCGCAAGTCATCAGTTCACGTGACGTGACGTGACGTCATATTTCTGAAGGCAGAAATCTCATTACATATGTCACACTGTCAGTTCCTACCGCAGAGATCCTCGTCCGAGCCCTGACTGCTGTCGAGGCAGTCATTGCGCCCGTCACACACGCGTTCGTGCCCCATACAGCGAGTGACGGGGTGACCAGGGTCCACGGGACACACAAAGCGCTCGCCAGCCAGGCAGACAAACGACTCTAATAACAGGGACAACACTGAAAACTGACTTATTCGCACTTGTTTATACATCCTTAGCATTGTTGCATGTCGATACTATCCGTCACTTGTTTGCCTAAACTGCTTGGATTGTAAAGAGCCTTAGAAGCCTCACATGCATAATTGATGTCTCTCTCTAGTAAACTACAGATCGGCAGGGCACTGGCATTCAACCTCTCCACACTTGGCAGTCCTCCACAATTCTCTTCATGTTTTCATGCGATTTTCTTCCCAGTGCCTCATCTGTCATTCCCGCTCGCTTCCTTCACCACATCCTTTTGCCCCCCATTCTTCAATCCAATACTTCTCTCATCAATCCCTTGCCTTTCGCTACGTGTCCACTCCCATTCTTCTTTCTCCGCACTCTCATATGCTAAATATATATCTGTATGTAATACGCATGATAACATGCGTATAATGCGCTGAGAGAGACCAAGCTTTCATTGGGGGGTTGAACTTTTTCAACCACTCCCCTCCTCCCCGCCTCCCCCCCCCCATCCAGGTTGTGCCCTGTGAAGGATACCGCAGTTCAGTTCGTCGTCGCAGATGTCGCCACAGTCGCACGCTCCGTCGCAGCGGTTCGACGCAAGGACGCAGCGCGTGTTGGCACACGTGTACTCATCCCCGCTGCACTCCCCACCTGGCGACAAACATATTTTAGAATTATCTACTAGTTTTTACTTTTTATCGCTATAAAAATTAAAAATCATTATTTATAAATAATTTTTTAAAATTAAAAACTTACCCTAAAAATTATTTATTAGCACGAAACTTTAAGCGTTATTGACCAATGTTATGATACCATTTTTGTTTTTTGCCCTATCAAAAATGAAAATGGAAAAATGAAACTAATTATATGAAATTAACATCTTTAATGTGAGCAAAAAAAAAAGTGGCATTACGACTTGAACGAAATGGAAGAAACACCAAAGATGGTGTTATTGACCTATGAACTCACTTAATTTTGCATTATCAACTTGTGTAAGCTTCGTTTTTGTGAATTTGACTTGCCTATCGTAGCATGCTAGTCTTCAGTGATAGTGATCACAATAACACAGTCACACTTATATTCGAAACATCTAAAGTTAAGAAAAGCCTCGCAGCAACAAGAATTTGTTTACAGTAGGCCTATACCGTAATGCTATTAATGCACTGCAAGAATGGGAAAAAGTCTGAGCTTGACGTTTAATTACTGCTACTTACTGCGTGGTCAGTCACCGAGATAAACCACACCACACGCTCCATAAACAAGGTCAGCGGAATTGGAACCGTAGGGTCAAGGGACACGGGACTCTTAGAGTCAAGGGGCAAGCAATTCTTCCGGCGCCGTGCCGTTATGAGACAAGATTGGACGTTTCAGTTGTGATACGGCTTCCATGAAATATGCATATATCTGGACCAAAGTTGGATAAGTCTTCTTTTCTTTGTAGCCACAGACCTATAAAGTGCCCCTTTGGTCAATCGAAAGGTTGATCAAGGAGTGTCACTACAGGCTGTGTAAGTACAGCCTGTACTTGTACAGGATGTAAAATGAGGGGCGTGTGGATATAAAGAGGGGGGGGACTCGTTTCGTGGAAGAAATCAATTACCAACCGTGAACAAGTTGGTTGATAAGGTCATGACCCACACCCATCCAATCACAATAATAATTTAGAAGGATTATCCATGATTCAAATGTAAGTTACATTCGTTTTTTTGATAATAGGCACTTCATTCGGCAGCACTGAGGAACTTAGGCCTAGGCCTATGCATGCGCGTTCTAGCCCTATAATTCTGTGCATTATACTACAATGTCAAAGTCAAAAACGTCACAGAGCCTGAACACAATTCAACACAGCAGCCAAATATAAAGAAAGGTTCAGCGAGCAATTCATCTAGGAGCATTAACTCAAAGAAATCACAAAGTATTATTTCTTTGCATCATGTTTTGCATTCACACTTCTGTGATGTCCTAGATTATTTTGTCTTGCAGTATCATTTAGCCCTAGGCAGGCTCTTACATGTTCATCGACCTATTTGCAAATTATCCACTAAGCTGCTGAGACTGAGTAAGTAATCATTTTCTTCAAAGAAAAAATGAATGCTCTGAGGCAAGCGATTTCTTTGCGCTGCACCAAAGCGCTGCGCACACAAGCTGATGGAACTAATTGCAAGGACGAGAAATGCAAATTCTTAATTACTACAGAAACTAGTTTCGGAAAAACTGGGCTTCTACGTTTATTTAGGCCTAAATGTTCTTGAGATTAAAGTACTGTTTGATCATGGACAAAAGAATTTTTGCATGCATGCAAATTGCATAGGCCTATAATTTATTTAAGAGAGAAATGATATAATGATCGAATACAATGCAACGCCCATTTCGAAGATAAAAAAAAGTTTAGGGACGCCATCAACCAACAGAGCTCTGCATCAAAGTGTAACGATGTAGCCTACAATTCTGCACGTTTTTTCCTAACATGATAGGCTTAAGCAAACTTAACATACATTATATAAAACACAAAAAGTCAAAGCTTGACGGTGAAAAGCGCTATAGAACCAAACGTAATCTGGCATTGATAATCCCCCAAAAAAATCAAATAGATTTTATTACAAACACACAGTGTAGGTTATAAGCAAGTAAGTGTACGTTAAAACGTGTTTATAACTCCGGACAACAGGCGCTGAGTGCGACACACCCAGACGCGCGCAAGTTGCCCGGCCATTGCACGTGTATATATTGTCATTTTGGAGGTTATGTATGTTGAATTATTTGGATACAAAAAATGACATTGTTAGCTCTGTAACTGTACGGGTGGAAATATCAGCCGACATAAAATTATTCAGTAATATAAAATATAAGGCTAAAAACTTTGCGATCTACACTTGAGTTCAAACATTATGCAGGTGGCCTGTATTCTATTTCACTATGTGCTGTAAATAATTGAAATCAAGCAAGCAAGAATAATTTAAAATCGGTTAAAATGCTTCTACAGTGAGTAAACTAGAATATATGGCTGTTATTTGCGAACAGCATACAAATGTCAGGCCTTTACAGTTAGAAATGAATCTAGACATTCCGACATTACTAATGCTCTAAAAGAATTAAAAGAAGTCGCCTCTACTGTGGATGGCGACAATGAGTTCCAAACATTGACCGCTCTGCAAGAGAAGAAGTGCAGTCTGGTGTCAAGCCTGGAGGTGGTGGGTTTTAATCTCCAGCTGTGCCCTCTAGTTCGACTCTGTCGATCCAATAAAAGAATTTGTCTATATGGGTGTCAACAAAGCCATGTAAAATTTTGAAGCAAAAACATAGGTCAGCCCGAAGCCTCCTGAGCTCAAGGGTGCACAGTCCAGCTTTTTCAAGTCGGGCAGGGTAGTTATGCCCCTGAAATCCTGGAAGTTTTTTGGTAAAAATTCGCTGCTTGTTTCTAACCGTCGCACATCCACGCTATCATGCGGATTCCAAACTTGAGAGCAGTACTCTAGTAACGGTATGATGTATGTTTTAAAGCCAATACTTCAAGGCATGAAGGCACATATCCTGGCTGTAATGCTCTCTGATGTGTGGATCGGCGGGCCTTCATCTGTTTTTCTATAATAAGCCCTTTATTCTGCCAAATATTTGCAGAAATATCTGCAGCCAAAACTATCACTAGTTTTTATTGATATTTTAGCGATTTAGGGATCTGATTTTTAATACAATCCTCAGACATCTGGGAATATTTAGTATGAAATGGCTTATTTTATAATAGAAGCTGGATTTTTATTTTAAAAAATGCCATCTAGGGATATTTTTGACCAAGATCCCCAGAATATAGGATACTCCGTTTTGGTTCAAAGATTTCACTGAAAATAACTACGTAATTTCATCCTAAGATTTAACGAATGAGTCCCACTCACATCCAAGTTCGTCGTCTTGAGAGTCGACGCAGTCCACCCACCCGTCGCAGCGGTGTCGACCGGACACGAACAACCCGTTCTCACAGCGCACGTGTGAGTCTGTGCCAACGTTAGGCTATCAGCAGCTGGTCGCATTGCTTTATACAAATCTTTTATTTCAAACTAAGAATATACCAAACAAAAACACACGTATTGATGTGGAAAAGTATAGCAAACAAAACACACAAAACACAAACAATCATAATTAAAGAAAGAAATAAATTAAAAATGGCCATGCATTCACTATGATCATGGAGTTACATGAAGATAACTACAACGCCTATTATACCATCATAGCCAGTACTCAAATTGCAAACTTGACTACTGAACTCTATAATCTCATTGGGATTCAAACGAACTCAACATTGCTGTTTAGAGACCGACTGGCGACTGATTGTCAAAATGGTGGAGGACGGCCAGGTGTGGAGAGGTTAGATGCCAGGGAACTGCTGTTTGGCAGTGCACTAGCGAGAGAGAGACACCACTAATGCTAAACTTAGAATTCGACAGCAGTTCTCAAGCCTTCGAACCGCAGTTTAAAGAGATATGCTTATATGTGCCAGTAAATGCTCAAGTTTCACTTGTAACTTAGGCGAATTTCCCCGCATTCATGCCGAGTTCTTTTTACCTGCAATAACGATTAATGTGAACTAATGCAAACCACTGCTTACTTAGACGTCAATATCATGATCTATAATTTCCATACCGAGAGAGCACAGGGTTGTCTATAATGAGAAGGCAAACATAACGCATGCATCTCAATCGAAGCCTAATGAATAGTTGATGAAGAGAAAATACAGGCACTGACAATCTGAGTCATGTACGTGCAAACCCATAATCATAGAAATGTATCTGATGATAGTCGGTCAATAGAACGCTTTTTTTGCGTGGTTATTGCTGTCGTGAATGACCCTGCACGAAGCTGAAGTAAAAAAACACGAAGGATGGACACGTTTTGTCTGGAATCTGTTTCCATGCTTCCATGAGTCGATCACGCTTCAAAAAACCCTTTATATTATTAAAGATTTGCCGCGTACGGCTTTTCAGCGGATCTATTATTATGTGACGCGTTACATTATAGTCACCGGCGATGGCACATTAGTTCGTCTAGTAGTGGTTTTGTATTGGAGATTTAAACAAAGACTATTACAGCACAAATAACCGCCCGCCCTTCTCTAGTCGCCTTTTACGACTAGCCCGGGGAACTCTGGACTGCAGATATATTCTCGCTTTACCCAAATATGTAGGGGTGACCACCTCTGGCTTTGGTGACCACAACAGGCTTTGACCTGATGTAGTGTTGGACACGGTAAAATTATTCAAAATGATTTTCTTCTACATTTCTATAGCCACACAGCGCAGTGCACCACTCATTACCATCGCTTACAAATAACAACAATATTGAATGGCTGAGGGGGGGCGGGGGGTTATTCACCATCATTGTTCAACAGCTTCAATAACTATTTTTGGATTGACCCAATATCAGAATGACGTGACAGGCATATGAGATTGTGTCTCTGCACCTACACCATGTCACTCGCCACGCCCACAATCGGATGTAACGTGTTTTATTATTAATTTAAATGTTACATACACCTTGATTGGTGCATCAGGTGACAGTCCAAATTCTGGACCAGTCATCAAGCAATTTAGTAAGTCATTATTCAGTTGGTGCATTTAGTAGGCCTACGCTAATTTTAGGTACACCAAGTCAGGCTCCAGGGCAAATTCATTTATTGACTTACGCGAAGTGTGTTTCAGTCAATTGAGAAACTGAAACTTGTTCGCTTGAAAACAATTCAAGATTATTTGACAACAATGCCATGCACCTTGATTCACTCAGTCGCTGTCAGGACCAAAATAAAGGCACAATTGACTTGTAGACACAATCATTGACTGACATCGACCGTATCTACAACGTAGACAATGCCGCTCCTGTGAAAGCAATAGCTCTACAGAGTTACATTCGCCCTCATTGTTGTAAGAAATGCATGATCGTCCACATTGTCCACAAAAATAATTCAACAACCTTTGCCACAGGCGGCCTGTCAAAGAGACAAACAGTAAATTGTTAACCAACGGCTTGCTTGGTTCCAGTTATACGTTTTTTGAATAGATATTATTCATTTCTAAATTGGCTTAGGCTACTATGTGATAGTTCTGCGTGAAATTTATCATGTTATTAATTTATAGTGATGCTAATGATAATAATCAGTTTAGAGTCCATTTCGCCATCTAAAAATGTCATCGTCATATGGACTCCCTTCACCTAAAGACTTCAGAACGAGAACTGGAACTCGCATTGTCTGTCAGCGGTGTTTGCAGACACGTCTTCTTAAAGCCGCCATCTTGCCACTCGATTTTATGCAGCTAATGGCTTGCAGCCCGTAGATGCGTGACGGCGTAGGCCCGCACCGAAAACTTACAATAAATCGAGGAGCAAGATGGCGGATCTGTGATTCAGTGCTTGTTCTGAAGTCTTTGCCTTCATCATGGGCAATCCGTTATCAGACCGGCGACTTATTGATGCATAGAGACAGAATATGTATGTATGTATGTATGTATATTGCACTTTTAACGCACCAAGAATATGTCATGCAAACGGAGATGAAAAAACATCATTTGCTTGAATCGTAGGTGCTGGAGAAGTGCAACAGACTACATACAAAAAGAGGACTTGAAAAAATGAGTTTTAAGCCCGGATTTACAGGAGAAAAGGGACTTAGAAGAATAGCGGAGGACTGTCAGGTGGGAAGAGGTTGGATGACAGGGACCTACCTTTTGGCAGTGAATTAGAGAGACAGAGGCACTACTGTCAAATCATTGATGGTTCCATCCGCCAAATCCGACGCCTCTGACGCATTATAAATAAAACATTTGATTTAAAAAAAGTGTGCGTCAAAATTTATTTAAAAAAGCTTCAAAATAAGAGAGCGTGAGGGGAGTAACTTCACACTTCTATATTGACTTGGATTGGATCGATTTTAATTGATTCACGCATTGGGAAAGAATGGAACAAGTGAAGTAGAAGACAGAAGTTTACCGCAGGCGCGTTCGTCGCTGGCGTCGTAGCAGTCCGCGCGTCCGTCACACAAGAAGTTATTGGCGATACACTGCGAGTTGTTGCAGCGCCACTCGCTTGCGTAGCACGCGCGGTAATCTACAGGTACACTTAGTGTCATCTACCCGCACACTTCATTCAAAAAGTGCAACCTTCATTGAACACATATTACACATATCATATGCGTCGCACGCGCATATCATACACCTATTCACACTTATGATACGCCTTTTTGAAATTTTCATTAAAATACAATGACTGTTTGACAAAACAATGGAATTCCATAAATGGCCTACTAACATATTTTACATTAATGCTATTCAAAACCAATAATGAGCTTTGTATGAGAGCAGTGCATTTGTGTAAAATTTTCTTCTTTTATGTCATGCACACAATGATCCACACGGGCCACTCACAGTATAAATTCCACAGGATGCGCCTGAAGAGCATTAAATACGTGTAAATAATATGAAGCAACATGCGCAATTTTAAAATTTGAAGGCAGATTCAGAAATACAGCGCTAAAGAGAAATCATTTATAAGTGGCCAATTGTAGGGGCATAGCGAAAGCATAATTTTTCAACCTTAGCAGGACATTCACAGTTATCTTCAGCAATTAACACAAAACACATAAAAATAAACAAAAAAGCAAACTGATACAAGTCATTGCAATAGCCCAATACAAATGGAGTAATTTGAAACTTGAAGGCAAAGTATTTTTATATGCAGCTGTGTGTTATTTCAATAGAACAAAAGTTATAATTTGCAAAATACCACCAATATAATTAAATTCAATCGGAAATATCTTTTGAAGTCTATAGTTCTAGTTAGACGCTGCAGATCGTCGGTACGTTTTAAAATTTATATCCGCTAACCCATTTCAAGAAGCAGTGGCTGACTATTTGCGTTTCCTTTGCAACTAATCGGGTTTGGAGACGTCTCGATTGAAGCGTTTCGATGGATTTTCCTCGCGACCGTTGGCTAATTCGAATTACTCGCGTCGTCTAATGAAACCAAATGTTACGCCAGCTTGGGTTTCGCATACCGAGCGATTGCATATCAATCGTCTTCCATTCAACTGGCCCATCAGTTGTCGTATGTATAAATACGGTAACAGATGAGCCTGTTAACTTTTACTGACACTTTTTATGAAAACAAATCCTGTATACGGCTTTCGGCGAAACATCTTTCGCTAATTTAATATTTCAAAGTTTGACGATTTCAAGGATAATATACTGTATAAATATTTAAAGTCCTTTATGCGCAGTTAGATTAAGTTCTCTCGTTTTCTACGGAGAAACAATTTTTTTATTTGATCTATAGGCCTATAGCCTTACATTTATTTTGTCTAAATCTCTATTGTATTGACAGAATATGGAAAGTTTGGAGAGAAGCGCTCTGCTCGTAGTGGACGTGAAGTGTGCTCGATGTCGCTGGAGTGCACACGAAACCATCAACGAAGCGTTATTTTGGATTACAGTGAGCAGGCATCCATTTCTTTCTTCACTCTGACGTTTGCGTTTTATCTCAGCGCGAATTAACCAGGGGCGGTTCCAGGAATGGTTAGTAGGGGGGATGATCGCGATTTTCCCTCCCGCCCGGACAGAACTTGCGACCGGGGGGGGGGGAGCAAGTGCTGACAGAATCTTTTGACCAAAAAGATTATTCTTGTACTAAATTACCGGTAGCGGGGAATGTATATTCCCGGTTGGGAGGGATGAGACACTTTTTTTGCTAAATTTTGCACTAATTCTCCTTGCTTTTGCAAATTTTATCATCGGAAAAAAATTGTTTTCATGCTGGTGAGGAGGGATGCATCCCCTCTCATCCTAAACGTGGAACCGTCCCTGGACCCAACCGCATGACTTTTCGTCAGAGTTCAATGCTCGCGGTGGCAATTTGATTGGACGTCCACAATGAGAAGGGCTGCCAGGGGCTAAATCAAATCTTCGATGAACGTACCACGGTCGGGTTTCTTTCACTCCGCATCGGTCACCGAAGTGACTGTATCAGAAGTCACCGGACCACAGCAAGTCACCGGACTATAAAGCCGCTGGCTGTAGAGCTAAGGGAATCGGGTGTTCACTTTGTATAGCGCGACTGAAAGTGACTGATAAAGGAGGCACATAATACTAGAACATTTAAATGGGGCTTCAATCATGTCCGTTATCACCACATGAATGCACATTGCACAATGAAATGCTGCGACTACACCGAATGTGAATGCAGTAAAATCCGACATCTATTTTATTCATAATTTGTGCAACTGATTCCTAGAAACACCAATATGCGACGCAAAGACTCATCATATTTGCAGCAATAATGATAAGTACTCCTACTAAACGTTCAAAAAATAAAAGGACTCAAACGCATGATAGCCCTGTTATATAGAAACCGCTTTTCGAAAATTGTCACTGCAGCGAAGATAACTACCACAAGCTTGATCTGGAAGATCAATATACATACCGCCACAAGACAAGGTATCTGGTTGGATAATATACATACCGCTATAAGACAAAGTATCTGGTTGGATAATATACATACCGCCACAAGACAAAGTGTCTGGATGCTCAATATACAAAATACATACCGCCACAAGACGCCTCGTCCGAGTTGTCCCCGCAGTCGTCTTTGTAGTCGCACTGCGCGTCGCGCGGTATGCACACGTGACTGTCGCACTTGATGTGAGTCGGCGGACATATGAACAGATCTGCACGCACAGCCCAGGCTATCGTAAATGAAAGCATTGTATCAACACTAGAACTAACACATATCAGAACTGCAATAAACATATTTTTTGTTGTTCGGCGGCACAGAGACACACGAGGGTCATTGTAGTGTCAAACGATGATATAATGTTGTCTTATGTCGCTGAAGTCCGATATCATATACAAGGCGCTCAGGGACCAACTCTGATCAGTTACCGACGTTAGCCCTGCGTCGCTGAATTGTTCAACTGCTCATTTACCGACCCCGGAGGGATGGAGGGCTGAGATTGGTCCTTGTAACCAGTTGTCATCCCTGTGCATTCGCCGTGCACCTCATGAGTGCGCGTTGCTTCCCCCTTTATATTTAAAAAATAAATAATTATTAATGGAACCAATATCATGTGAGAGGCAAATTAGCAGTTTACATCCATTTTCATTAAAGTCCATCCTACATTGAAGGCATCAATTATCAGACCTTCATCATTAGTTCAGTGTCAATCCTGAAGTTAGACTTAGTCAGGGGTGGCAAAGTGCTTTCAATCAGAGAGAAATGTCAGCAAGAAATTAGAGGTTTAAGGCGAAAAGTAGTCAGCCAAGGAGAAAAATCTTCTCTTTAAAGAATAAATCTTGTCCGGCGGAAACAAATGTGTCTATGGTTATAAGATGAAGAAATAGCATAGCAAAAAGAGCTCTACAATTCACAGATAACACTCTCCTAGAAGTCATATTACATATCTCAATAACGATCCTTAAAACCATATCCACATGACCTATAAACTGATTATACTGATGCCTTCAGTGACAAACCGAATAACAGCTAAAATCATTCGATTTCGTCTTTTGTTAACCATTTTGTCGTCAACTGTGTTTAATCATTATTCAAATCGCCACATCCTGCATGAATATAGGCGACAAGATCAATATCCATCACTGATTACATCATCGAAGGCAGGCCTGCTATCAAACCAACTGTCAGGCTGCAGGTCTCAACAGGAGTCTCAACGGATTATTTTCATCTCGTCCACATCACAGTTCGGCACTAGATGAATGAAACACACTTCATTGTGACATCGAGTGACATCGTTATTAGACATTGTTCAAATGAATACATAATTTTCTGTATCATGAATAGTCTGTGGATTATCACAAGGATTGCGTGAGGCTGCTAATATTAGCAAATGGAGTGACTGTACTGATCTGGCACTGATTCTGATCCTGATTTTGGCCTGGCAAATAAAAATTATTAAAGCGTGGTAAAAAATAACTGGTTAATTTTACTCATATTTTTAGTGTTATATCAGACTCCAGTGTTTCCACCACACTCCAGTGTTCCCACTACACTCCAGTGTTCCTACCGCACTCCAGTTCGTCGTTGAGGTCCGGGCAGTCCGGCACTCCGTCACAACGTCTGATGACGTCAATGCACGTCGTAGCGTTACACTGAAACTCATCCTGCTGGCAGCCTGCCAGGATTGCGCAAGTAGGCCTACAGTAGTTAAACTATTATAGTAGTTTCATATAGTAGTTAAATTATTAAAGTAGTTTAACTACTCAAAGGAAGCTATCTGTAACAAGGTGCACAACTCACATCAAGACAACCTACCAGCCTGCCATTCAACCCAGGCGCTTGAATGATTCAAAGGTTGAGAATTATCTCAACTTTCTATGAAACTTCTTATCCGTCACGTTAATTTGAGCAAGTTTTCACTTTGTCTCAACATAGTCTCCACATTTTGTTCTATTATCTCCGCAAAATTGGTTGGTTTTCACACTTAATTAAATGATCTCTTCCCTGTAGTCAGTGTAAGATCGGCAATGGTAAATCTAAGTTATGTGAGATTTTATGAAAAATTAGATTTGAGCTTGAAGTAGTTTAATTTTGTTAGAAATATTTTTCTATCCAATCGTCCATATCTATCATCGTACAGTTGAACTCGAAGTTTGAAACAATTGCTTACCACATATGGGGATACTTTCGTCCTTTCCGTTGCGACAGTCCGTCACTCCGTTGCACCGTTTCGCCAGCTCCACGCATTGAACGATGACGTCATCGTCACAGCTAAATGACGAGTTCTTGCGACATCCCGACAGATCGACTGTCTCCAGAGAATTACCTGAATCAATACGGATAAAATTTACAAAGCGTTCTGTCAGTAGCCTAAAGTTTTCTATACAACTTAGTTTTGTCCCGTTGTACATTTTAGATAAAGATTCAAATATAACAATGCGTACCATAACCACACACAGCATAAATGCAATGAATAGCATGCACAGCATAAAACATAATCCATTCGAGTTAAATCGCTCGAATATTTATATGAATAAAATGATACTCAGAAGGAAGAAAAACTGGATTGGACATGTAATGAGAGGAGAGGGTTTGTTGAGAGAGGTGATAGAGGGAAGAATGGAGGGTAAGAGAAGATCGGGTAGGCCACGTATCGGAATGATAGACGACCTGCTTGACAGGGAATCGTATGCGGATATGAAGAGAAGGGCCGAAGATCGGATACGGTGGAGGGTTTAGACACCAATGACCTGCCAATTGGCAGAGCACTGAAGAGTGAGAGAGATTTCTTATAAACTCCTTTGGTTAATGATCGCAATGAAACTAGTTTGCTACTATAAAATACAGATAAAAATGTTGGTAAATAGCCATTACTAGCATTTGTATCTGTAGTTTATAGTGCCAAACTAGTCAATCAAAGTTAGCCACAAATATGTCAATTAATTGACTGAGTTCTTTAACAGTGTTTCGTTGTGCGATAACCTATACTATATAACCTATACTGGTCACGGGGTGAGGTGGTGGTGGGGTTGTAGCTTAAGGACCGTGCGTAGTAACGAATACTATATTACAGTTTGATTCAGTGCCCAGGCCTCAGTTTACCAGGCAGAGAACCGCTTCCCCTTCTTTAGTCCCCTTTTACGACTCGCCCGGGGAGCTCTGGGCTGCAAATCCCTTCTTTGTTCTCCGACTTGCAGAAGGGGGGCGTGGGCCCATGCAGAATATCCTATTTTTGAAGCGTTAGGTGGGGAGAAAGACTAGTTGTGTTATATTATCATGTGAGTCACACACCAGCACGGCACAGTGACGTGTGCACACTGTTCGGAAAAACTGTACATCAGGCGTACACGAATTGGTCAAATGCACAATTTTTTAAAGTATTGTCTTTCAGTCGCTTTTTGTTCAATGAGTCGTTCTACATGTATACACGTAGGCCTACACGCCTTTCCACCTACATGTTACTACTCCCTTTTCCGGACAAACATGTAAGCTAACAACCGGCTCAACGATCAAACTTTGACGTAGAACTTCATGTCGATTCTTTTGATTCTAAACCAAATAGATTTGACTAATAATTCTGGCTAATTCTAGCTGCATTTGCTCGTTGAAGATCGATACTCGTTCTTGAAGACTCGTTCGAAGACTCGTGTTTTAAAGAACTCTAGATGAGTTTCAGATTGAGTTAAAGATGTTATCCAATCTGAAAAATAATGCAGAACTTCTTTATCATTTGTCTTATGTTGACGCACATTTTGTTCTGAATAAAAATTATTAGCTAGGCCAGGCTGTAATACTCTCAACTTCAGAGGGGATACACTCATCATACTGATGTAATCTTTTATCCAACGATTAGTCGGAGCTCGTTAGTAAATCGAAAGATAATCATAATTAATAACGAAATAAGACGACGACAAGAAACCAAATTATACAATCTCATGTATACAAAGAGCATGGACCGCTATGCAATAAAAAATACAATTCTATGTACGTATGTATGAAATGAAAAATCTTAATTTAAAAGAATACACAGAAGCATTCATTTTGCTGAGAGCGGGAGTGGGAGGGATGCCGCAGGATACTTCACAGTACCCTGGGGACATATCGCAGGCACCGGATCGCAAGCTCACGTATATTACCGCAGCAATGCCGCAATGCTGACAAGAAGTCGTTAGATGGTTTCCAATATTCTCACTAAATCAGCGCTCGCAACAGTCGACGGTATGATACAGGGACCATAGGCCATAGATCGACGGGGTTGCGGAGTAGAGTTTGTAGTATTGGAAAATCTGGGCAAAGGGCATGCCAACTTCCATAGATACGGACGAAGGAGAGCGACTTCAATAGCCTGGGTTACTTCAGATTTGTTTATGGAGAATTAGAGATTATGCCTTAGCAGCAGCTAGGCTAAGATGCTTGTTCAATCGAATAGCCCAATGATGCATATTTTTTAGGCAGCCAGCATGGATAGGCCAATTTAGCCTCTCGGGTATAAATAAGTATAGGAGCCAGCAAGCATTTAATTGATTATAGATGTTTAACAATTTTGTTAATTTTTGTTTGCTGCTTTCCGAATAAATTACTTGACGTGGCATGATTTCAAATTACTCAGCACAGAAGCGTGATCATCAGTGAAAAGGTACAAATAGCATAGCCTGTTTTTCTTTAAATTAACATTTATTGGTAGTTAAATGTGGTAAGTGTAAGTTCAATATGCTTCTCTTTCTCTCGAGTGTGCTGCCGCGTGGCAGGTCCCTGACTTTTTTTCCACTCCGACTTTTCAATAGCCTATATGCGAAATACTAAGCAGCAAACTTCGGTATGCTCCTTCTCCACACGGTTCGTTTGCTAACGAGATTTGTGCAGAGCGACGGGTGAGTTGCGAGCTAAGCCAACATCGGGCCGATTAGGCAGGCCATTACGTTCCTCGTTTGGCAAAGTATAGCGCGTCGTTTGCGGGTAACTCCGGCCTCTGATGGGGGCATTAGGAAGGAATAAGAATAAATTACTTAATATCGCCTTGTTTGCTCAGGTAGTTTGGCGGCAGACAGGAATATTAATAATTGATGTTGGCTAATTCTTTTCAGACAGTTTATGAGGTCGAAATGGAAGGAACAAAACGGGTAATGATTTAGACATTATTTGTGGCAAAACGCATCAAGGGAATTTCGCAGGACGCTCCTTCGGGGGGATTTATCCCCTCACCCCAGGAAGGATAGAGTGAACTATACTGAATAATTTGGCATCCCCATGAAGAATATTTATGCGAAAAACACTAATCACATAAACACTGATCACCTAATGCACTTTGGTTCATATTGTAACAGCTAATTTTATTTATTTATTGTAGTGTTTTACTATACCGTCGATGTTGTATCAATGATCGACACCGATGATACAATAGAAAACAATCGTTGCGCATGTACATTCTTTCTTAAATTTAATAATTTAAATTTTAGTTAATAATTTTAACTTTTTTCATCCAGCGTTTTAATTGTGTGTGCTTCAAGGGCACTTTTATCTCACCATCTTTTTCCGAGGGCTAGCGGTCTCAGAGCCAAACGTTTACACGAATTTTTATAAGTCCCTCGGGTCTCGAGTGTGATATTGTCGTTTACGTAACAATATAAGTTTAGTCAACACAGCGCAACAGATTACAGACGGTTTTTTATAGGTATGTCCGTTGGTATCGCACGCCGGAAGTCAACTGTCTGTATCCAGCAATGCGCGTGTAGGCGATAGGCT